>JASWHV010000358.1:0-83115 GCA_030760725.1 Neostapfia colusana
AGTTTTATTGCCCATGAAGCTTCTTATCTTTGTCGTATACGTGTTATCTTGTCATACTTAAAATTTTGAAGCATTTCAGAAAATATCAAATTTTTTATAAAAAATCCAAAGGGGTTAGCCTTTGGTTTTTTTTACCAAAAACAGCGAATTCCATCAAAACTTGCCATAAATTTGGTTTTCTTCCCCATGAAGCTTCTTATGTTTTTCATATACGTGTTTTCTTGTCATACTTAAAATTTTGAAGCATTTCGGAAAATATCAAATTTTTTATAAAAAATCCAAAGGGGTTAGCCTTTGGTTTTTTATCAAAAAAAAAGCGAATTCCATCAAAACTTGCCATAAATTTGGTTTTCTTCCCCATGAAGCTTCTTATCTTTTTCATATACGTGTTGTCTTGTCATAATTAAATTTTGAAGCATTTAGGAAAATATCAAAAATATTATAAAAATCCAAAGGGGTTAGCCTTTGGTTTTTTTACCAAAAACAGCGATTTCCATCAAAACTCACCATAAATTCGGTTTTCTTTCCCATGAAGCTTCTTATTTTTGTCATATACGTGTTATCTTGTCATATTTAAATTTTGAAGCATTTCGGAAAATATCAATTTTTTTATAAAAATCCAAAGGGGTTAGCCTTTGTTTTTTACCAAAAACAGCGGTTTCCATCAAAACTCACCATAAATTCAGTTTTCTTGCCCATGATGCTTCTTATCTTTGTCATATACATGTTATCTTGTCATACTTAAATTTTGAAGCATGTCAGAAAATATCAAATTTTTTATAAAAAATCCAAAGGGGTTAGCCTTTGGTTATTTTTACCAAAAACAGCGATTTCCATCAAAACTTGCCGTAAATTCGGTTTCTTGCCCATGGAGCTTCTTATCTTTGTCATATACGTGTTATCTTGTCATACTTAAATTTTGAAGCATTTCGGAAAATATCAATTTTTTTTATAAAAATCCAATGGGGTTAGCCTTTGTTTTTTACCAAAAACAGCGGTTTCCATCAAAACTCACCATAAATTCAGTTTTCTTGCCCATGAAGCTTCTTATCTTTGTCGTATACGTGTTATCTTGTCATACTTAAAATTTTGAAGCGTTTCAGAAAATATCAAATTTTTTATAAAAAATCCAAAGGGGTTAGCCTTTGGTTTTTTTACCAAAAAACAGCGAATTCCATCAAAACTTGCCATAAATTTGGTTTTCTTCCCCATGAAGCTTCTTATCTTTTTTCATATACGTGTTTTCTTGTCATACTTAAAATTTTGAAGCATTTCGGAAAATATCAAATTTTTTATAAAAAATCCAAAGGGGGTTAGCCTTTGATTTTTTTACCAAAAAAAAGCGAATTCCATCTAAACTTGCCATAAATTTGGTTTTCTTCCCCATGAAGCTTCTTATCTTTTTCATATACGTGTTGTCTTGTCATACTTAAATTTTAAAGCATTTAGGAAAATATCAAAAATATTATAACAATCCAAAGGGGTTAGCCTTGGTTTTTTTTACCAAAAACAGCGATTTCCATCAAAACTCGCCATAAATTCGGTTTTCTTTCCCATGAAGCTTCTTATCTTTGTCATATACGTGTTATCTTGTCATACTTAAATTTTGAAGCATTTCGGAAAATATCAATTTTTTTATAAAAAGGGTTAGCCTTTGTTTTTTTACCAAAAACAGCGGTTTCCATCAAAACTCACCATAAATTCAGTTTTCTTGCCCATGAAGCTTCTTATCTTTGTCATATACATGTTATCTTGTCATACTTAAAATTTTGAAGCATGTCAGAAAATATCAAATTTTTTATAAAAAATCAAAGGGGTTAGCCTTTGGTTTTTTACCAAAAACAGTGATTTCCATCAAAACTTGCCATAAATTCGGCTTTCTTCCCCATGAAGCTTCTTATCTTTGTCATATACGTGTTATCTTGTCATACTTAAAATTTTGAAGCATTTCAGAAAATATCAAATTTTTTATAAAAAATCCAAAGGGGTTAGCCTTTGGTTTTTTTACCAAAAAAAGCGATTTCCATCAAAACTTGCCATAAATTTGGTTTTCTTCCCCATGAAGCTTCTTATCTTTTTCATATACGTGTTATCTTGTCACACTTAAATTTTGAAGCATTTAGGAAAATATCAAAATTTTTATAAAAAATCCAAAGCGGTTAGCCTTTGGTTTTTTTACCAAAAACAGCGATTTCCATCAAAACTCGCCATAAATTCGGTTTTCTTTCCCATGAAGCTTCTTATCTTTTTCATGTACGTGTTATCTTGTCATACTTAAATTTTGAAGCATTTCGGAAAATATCAATTTTTTATAAAAAATCCAAAGGGGTTAGCCTTTGGTTTTTTTAACAAAAAACAGCGGTTTCCATCAAAACTCACCATAAATTCAGTTTTGTTGCCCATGAAGCTTCTTATCTTTGTCATATACGTGTTATCTTGTCATACTTAAAATTTTGAAGCATTTCAGAAAATATCATTTTTTTTATAAAAAATCCAAAGGGGTTAGCCTTTAGTTATTTTTTACCAAAAACAGCGATTTCCATCAAAACTTGCCGTAAATTCGGTTTTCATGCCCATGGAGCTTCTTATCTTTGTCATATACGTGTTATCTTGTCATACTTAAATTTTGAAGCATTTCAGAAAATATCAATTTTCTTTATAAAAATCCAAAGGGGTTAGCCTTTGTTTTTTTACCAAAAACAGCGGTTACCATCAAAACTCACCATAAATTCAGTTTTATTGCCCATGAAGCTTCTTATCTTTGTCGTATACGTGTTATCTTGTCATACTTAAAATTTTGAAGCATTTCAGAAAATATCAAATTTTTTTATAAAAAATCCAAAGGGGTTAGCCTTTGGTTTTTTTTTACCAAAAAACAGCGAATTCCATTAAAACTTGCCATAAATTTGGTTTTCTTCCCCATGAAAGCTTCTTATGTTTTTTCATATACGTGTTTTCTTGTCATACTTAAAATTTTGAAGCATTTCGGAAAATATCAAATTTTTTATAAAAAATCCAAAGGGGTTAGCCTTTGGTTTTTTTATCAAAAAAAAGCGAATTCCATCAAAACTTGCCATAAATTTGGTTTTCTTCCCCATGAAGCTTCTTATCTTTTTCATATACGTGTTGTCTTGTCATACTTAAATTTTGAAGCATTTAGGAAAATATCAAAAATATTATAAAAAATCCAAAGGGGTTAGCCTTTGGTTTTTTTTTACCAAAAACAGCGATTTCCATCAAAACTCGCCATAAATTTGGTTTTCTTTCCCATGAAGCTTCTTATCTTTGTCATATACGTGTTATCTTGTCATACTTAAATTTTGAAGCATTTCGGAAAATATCAATTTTTTATAAAAAATCCAAAGGGGTTAGCCTTTGATTTTTTTTACAAAAAACAGCGGTTTCCATCAAAACTCACCATAAATTCAGTTTTGTTGCCCATGAAGCTTCTTATCTTTGTCATATACGTGTTATCTTGTCATACTTAAAATTTTGAAGCATTTCAGAAAATATCATTTTTTTTATAAAAAATCCAAAGGGGTTAGCCTTTGGTTATTTTTACCAAAAACAGCGATTTCCATCAAAACTTGCCGTAAATTCGGTTTTCTTGCCCATGGAGCTTCTTATCTTTGTCATATACGTGTTATCTTGTCATACTTAAATTTTGAAGCATTTCGGAAAATATCAATTTTTTTATAAAAATCCAATGGGGTTAGCCTTTGTTTTTTACCAAAAACAGCGGTTTCCATCAAAACTCACCATAAATTCAGTTTTCTTGCCCATGAAGCTTCTTATCTTTGTCGTATACGTGTTATCTTGTCATACTTAAAATTTTGAAGCGTTTCAGAAAATATCAAATTTTTTATAAAAAATCCAAAGGGGTTAGCCTTTGGTTTTTTTACCAAAAACAGCGAATTCCATCAAAACTTGCCATAAATTTGGTTTTCTTCCCCATGAAGCTTCTTATCTTTTTCATATATGTCTTTTCTTGTCATACTTAAAATTTTGAAGCATTTCGGAAAATATCAAATTTTTTATAAAAAATCCAAAGGGGTTAGCCTTTGGTTTTTTTACCAAAAAAAAGCGAATTCCATCTAAACTTGCCATAAATTTGGTTTTCTTCCCCATGAAGCTTCTTATCTTTTTCATATACGTGTTGTCTTGTCATACTTAAATTTTAAAGCATTTAGGAAAATATCAAAAATATTATAACAATCCAAAGGGGTTAGCCTTTGGTTTTTTTACCAAAAACAGCGATTTCCATCAAAACTCGCCATAAATTCGGTTTTCTTTCCCATGAAGCTTCTTATCTTTGTCATATACGTGTTATCTTGTCATACTTAAATTTTGAAGCATTTCGGAAAATATCAATTTTTTTATAAAAATCCAAAGGGGTTAGCCTTTGTTTTTTTACCAAAAACAGCGGTTTCCATCAAAACTCACCATAAATTCAGTTTTCTTACCCATGAAGCTTCTTATCTTCGTCATATACATGTTATCTTGTCATACTTAAAATTTCGAAGCATTTCAGAAAATATCAAATTTTTTATAAAAAAATCAAAGGGGTTAGCCTTTGGTTTTTTTACCAAAAACAGTGATTTCCATCAAAACTTGCCATAAATTCGGCTTTCTTCCCCATGAAGCTTCTTATCTTTGTCATATACATGTTATCTTGTCATATTTAAAATTTTGAAGCATTTCAGAAAATATCAAATTTTTTATAAAAAATCCAAAGGGGTTAGCCTTTGGTTTTTTACCAAAAAAAGCGATTTCCATCAAAACTTGCCATAAATTTGGTTTTCTTCCCCATGAAGCTTCTTATCTTTTTCATATACGTGTTATCTTGTCATACTTAAATTCTGAAGCATTTAGGAAAATATAAAATTTTTTATAAAAAATCCAAAGAGGTTAGCCTTTGGTTTTTTTACCAAAAACAGCGATTTCCATCAAAACTCGCCATAAATTCGGTTTTCTTTCCGATGAAGCTTCTTATCTTTTTCATATACGTGTTATCTTGTCATACTTAAATTTTGAAGCATTTCGGAAAATATCAATTTTTTATAAAAAATCCAAAGGGGTTAGCCTTTGGTTTTTTTTACAAAAAACAGCGGTTTCCATCAAAACTCACCATAAATTCAGTTTTGTTGCCCATGAAGCTTCTTATCTTTGTCATATACGTGTTATCTTGTCATACTTAAAATTTTGAAGCATTTCAGAAAATATCATTTTTTATAAAAAATCCCAAGGGGTTAGCCTTTGGTTTTTTTTACCAAAAACAGCGATTTCCATCAAAACTCGCCATAAATTTGGTTTTCTTTCCCATGAAGCTTCTTATCTTTGTCATATACGTGTTATCTTGTCATACTTAAATTTTGAAGCATTTCGGAAAATATCAATTTTTTATAAAAAATCCAAAGGGGTTAGCCTTTGATTTTTTTACAAAAAACAGCGGTTTCCATCAAAACTCACCATAAATTCAGTTTTGTTGCCCATGAAGCTTCTTATCTTTGTCATATACGTGTTATCTTGTCATACTTAAAATTTTGAAGCATTTCAGAAAATATCATTTTTTTTATAAAAAATCCAAAGGGGTTAGCCTTTGGTTATTTTTACCAAAAACAGCGATTTCCATCAAAACTTGCCGTAAATTCGGTTTTCTTGCCCATGGAGCTTCTTATCTTTGTCATATACGTGTTATCTTGTCATACTTAAATTTTGAAGCATTTCGGAAAATATCAATTTTTTTATAAAAATCCAATGGGGTTAGCCTTTGTTTTTTACCAAAAACAGCGGTTTCCATCAAAACTCACCATAAATTCAGTTTTCTTGCCCATGAAGCTTCTTATCTTTGTCGTATACGTGTTATCTTGTCATACTTAAAATTTTGAAGCGTTTCAGAAAATATCAAATTTTTTATAAAAAATCCAAAGGGGTTAGCCTTTGGTTTTTTTACCAAAAACAGCGAATTCCATCAAAACTTGCCATAAATTTGGTTTTCTTCCCCATGAAGCTTCTTATCTTTTTCATATACGTGTTTTCTTGTCAGACTTAAAATTTTGAAGCATTTCGGAAAATATCAAATTTTTTATAAAAAATCCAAAGGGGTTAGCCTTTGGTTTTTTTACCAAAAAAAAGCGAATTCCATCTAAACTTGCCATAAATTTGGTTTTCTTCCCCATGAAGCTTCTTATCTTTTTCATATACGTGTTGTCTTGTCATACTTAAATTTTAAAGCATTTAGGAAAATATCAAAAATATTATAACAATCCAAAGGGGTTAGCCTTTGGTTTTTTTTACCAAAAACAGCGATTTCCATCAAAATTCGCCATAAATTCGGTTTTCTTTCCCATGAAGCTTCTTATCTTTGTCATATACGTGTTATCTTGTCATACTTAAATTTTGAAGCATTTCGGAAAATATCAATTTTTTTATAAAAATCCAAAGGGGTTAGCCTTTGTTTTTTTTACCAAAAACAGCGGTTTCCATCAAAACTCACCATAAATTCAGTTTTCTTACCCATGAAGCTTCTTATCTTCGTCATATACATGTTATCTTGTCATACTTAAAATTTCGAAGCATTTCAGAAAATATCAAATTTTTTATAAAAAAAAATCAAAGGGGTTAGCCTTTGGTTTTTTTAACAAAAACAGTGATTTCCATCAAAACTTGCCATAAATTCGGCTTTCTTCCCCATGAAGCTTCTTATCTTTGTCATATACATGTTATCTTGTCATACTTAAAATTTTGAAGCATTTCAGAAAATATCAAATTTTTTATAAAAAATCCAAAGGGGTTAGCCTTTGGTTTTTTACCAAAAAAAGTGATTTCCATCAAAACTTGCCATAAATTTGGTTTTCTTCCCCATGAAGCTTCTTATCTTTTTCATATACGTGTTATCTTGTCATACTTAAATTCTGAAGCATTTAGGAAAATATCAAAATTTTTATAAAAAATCCAAAGAGGTTAGCCTTTGGTTTTTTTACCAAAAACAGCGATTTCCATCAAAACTCGCCATAAATTCGGTTTTCTTTCCGATGAAGCTTCTTATCTTTTTCATATACGTGTTATCTTGTCATACTTAAATTTTGAAGCATTTCGGAAAATATCAATTTTTTATAAAAAATCCAAAGGGGTTAGCCTTTGGTTTTTTTTACAAAAAACAGCGGTTTCCATCAAAACTCACCATAAATTCAGTTTTGTTGCCCATGAAGCTTCTTATCTTTGTCATATACGTGTTATCTTGTCATAATTAAAATTTTGAAGCATTTCAGAAAATATCATTTTTTATAAAAAATCCAAAGGGGTTAGCCTTTGGTTATTTTTACCAAAAACAGCGATTTCCATCAAAACTTGCCGTAAATTCGGTTTTCATGCCCATGGAGCTTCTTATCTTTGTCATATACGTGTTATCTTGTCATACTTAAATTTTGAAGCATTTCGGAAAATATCAATTTTCTTTATAAAAATCCAAAGGGGTTAGCCTTTGTTTTTTTACCAAAAACAGCGGTTTTCATCAAAACTCACCATAAATTCAGTTTTATTGCCCATGAAGCTTCTTATCTTTGTCGTATACGTGTTATCTTGTCATACTTAAAATTTTTAAGCATTTCAGAAAATATCAAATTTTTTATAAAAAATCCAAAGGGGTAAGCCTTTGGTTTTTTTTACCAAAAACAGCGAATTCCATCAAAACTTGCCATAAATTTGGTTTTCTTCCCCATGAAGCTTCTTATCTTTTTCATATACGTGTTTTCTTGTCATACTTAAAATTTTGAAGCATTTCGGAAAATATCAAATTTTTTATAAAAAAATCCAAAGGGGTTAGCCTTTGGTTTTTTTACCAAAAAAAGCGAATTCCATCAAAACTTGCCATAAATTTGGTTTTCTTCCCCATGAAGCTTCTTATCTTTTTCATATACGTGTTGTCTTGTAATACTTAAATTTTGAAGTATTTAGGAAAATTTAAAAAATATTATAAAAAATCGAAAGGGGTTAGCCTTTGGTTTTTTTTACCAAAAACAGCGATTTCCATCAAAACTCGCCATAAATTTGGTTTTCTTTCCCATGAAGCTTCTTATCTTTGTCATATACGTGTTATCTTGTCATACTTAAATTTTGAAGCATTTCGGAAAATATCAATTTTTTATAAAAAATCCAAAGGGGTTAGCCTTTGGTTTTTTTTTACAAAAAACAGCGGTTTCCATCAAAACTCATCATAAATTCAGTTTTGTTGCCCATGAAGCTTCTTATCTTTGTCATATACGTGTTATCTTGTCATACTTAAAATTTTGAAGCATTTCAAAAAATATCAAATTTTTTATAAAAAATCCAAAGGGGTTAGCCTTTGGTTTTTTTTACAAAAAACAGCGGTTTCCATCAAAACTCACCATAAATTCAGTTTTGTTTCCCATGAAGCTTCTTATCTTTGTCATATACGTGTTATCTTGTCATACTTAAAATTTTGAAGCATTTCAGAAAATATCATTTTTTTATAAAAAATCCAAAGGGGTTAGCCTTTGGTTATTTTTACCAAAAACAGCGATTTCCATCAAAACTTGCCATAAATTCGGTTTTCTTGCCCATGGAGCTTCTTATCTTTGTCATATACGTGTTATCTTGTCATACTTAAATTTTGAAGCATTTCGGAAAATATCAATTTTTTTATAAAAATCCAATGGGGTTAGCCTTTGTTTTTTACCAAAAACAGCGGTTTCCATCAAAACTCACCATAAATTCAGTTTTCTTGCCCATGAAGCTTCTTATCTTTGTCGTATACGTGTTATCTTGTCATACTTAAAATTTTGAAGCGTTTCAGAAAATATCAAATTTTTTATAAAAAATCCAAAGGGGTTAGCATTTGGTTTTTTTACCAAAAACAGCGAATTCCATCAAAACTTGCCATAAATTTGGTTTTCTTCCCCATGAAGCTTCTTATCTTTTTCATATACGTGTTTTCTTGTCATACTTAAAATTTTGAAGCATTTCGGAAAATATCAAATTTTTTATAAAAAATCCAAAGGGGTTAGCCTTTGGTTTTTTTACCAAAAAAAAGCGAATTCCATCAAAACTTGCCATAAATTTGGTTTTCTTCCCCATGAAGCTTCTTATCTTTTTCATATACGTGTTGTCTTGTCATACTTAAATTTTGAAGCATTTAGAAAAATATCAAAAATATTATAACAATCCAAAGGGGTTAGCCTTTGGTTTTTTTTTTACCAAAAACAGCGATTTCCATCAAAACTCGCCATAAATTCGGTTTTCTTTCCCATGAAGCTTCTTATCTTTGTCATATACGTGTTATCTTGTCATACTTAAATTTTGAAGCATTTCGGAAAATATCAATTTTTTTATAAAAATCCAAAGGGGTTAGCCTTTGTTTTTTTACCAAAAACAGCGGTTTCCATAAAAACTCACCATAAATTCAGTTTTCTTGCCCATGAAGCTTCTTATCTTTGTCATATACATGTTATCTTGTCATACTTAAAATTTCGAAGCATTTCAGAAAATATCAAATTTTTTATAAAAAAATCAAAGGGGTTAGCCTTTGGTTTTTTTACCAAAAACAGTGATTTCCATCAAAACTTGCCATAAATTCGGCTTTCTTCCCCATGAAGCTTCTTATCTTTGTCATATACATGTTATCTTGTCATACTTAAAATTTTGAAGCATTTCAGAAAATATCAAATTTTTTATAAAAAATCCAAAGGGGTTAGCCTTTGGTTTTTTTACCAAAAAAAGCGATTTCCATCAAAACTTGCCATAAATTTGGTTTTCTTCCCCATGAAGCTTCTTATCTTTTTCATATACGTGTTATCTTGTCATACTTAAATTTTGAAGCATTTAGGAAAATATCAAAAATTTTATAAAAAATCCAAAGAGGTTAGCCTTTGGTTTTTTTACCAAAAACAGCGATTTCCATAAAAAATCGCCATAAATTCGGTTTTCTTTCCCATGAAGCTTCTTATCTTTTTCATATACGTGTTATCTTGTCATACTTAAATTTTGAAGCATTTCGGAAAATATCAATTTTTTATAAAAAATCCAAAGGGGTTAGCCTTTGGTTTTTTTTACAAAAAACAGCGGTTTCCATCAAAACTCACCATAAATTCAGTTTTGTTGCCCATGAAGCTTCTTATCTTTGTCATATACGTGTTATCTTGTCATACTTAAAATTTTGAAGCATTTCAGAAAATATCATTTTTTTATAAAAAATCCAAAGGGGTTAGCCTTTGGTTATTTTTACCAAAAACAGCGATTTCCATCAAAACTTGCCGTAAATTCGGTTTTCATGCCCATGGAGCTTCTTATCTTTGTCATATACGTGTTATCTTGTCATACTTAAATTATGAAGCATTTCGGAAAATATCAATTTTCTTTATAAAAATCCAAAGGGGTTAGCCTTTGTTTTTTTACCAAAAACAGCGGTTTCCATCAAAACTCACCATAAATTCAGTTTTATTGCCCATGAAGCTTCTTATCTTTGTCGTATACGTGTTATCTTGTCATACTTAAAATTTTTAAGCATTTCAGAAAATATCAAATTTTTTATAAAAAATTCAAAGGGGTTAGCCTTTGGTTTTTTTACCAAAAACAGCGAATTCCATCAAAACTTGCCATAAATTTTGTTTTCTTCCCCATGAAGCTTCTTATCTTTTTCATATACGTGTTTTCTTGTCATACTTAAAATTTTGAAGCATTTCGGAAAATATCAAATTTTTTATAAAAAATCCAAAGGGGTTAGCCTTTGGTTTTTTTACCAAAAAAAGCGAATTCCATCAAAACTTGCCATAAATTTGGTTTTCTTCCCCATGAAGCTTCTTATCTTTTTCAAATACGTGTTGTCTTGTCATACTTAAATTTTGATGTATTTAGGAAAATATCAAAAATATTATAAAAAATCCAAAGGGGTTAGCCTTTGTTTTTTTTTACCAAAAACAGCGATTTCCATCAAAACTCACCATAAATTTGGTTTTCTTTCCCATGAAGCTTCTTATCTTTGTCATATACGTGTTATCTTGTCATACTTAAATTTTGAAGCATTTCGGAAAATATCAATTTTTTTATAAAAAATCCAAAGGGGTTAGCCTTTGGTTTTTTTTACAAAAAACAGCGGTTTCCATCAAAACTCATCATAAATTCAGTTTTGTTGCCCATGAAGCTTCTTATCTTTGTCATATACGTGTTATCTTGTCATACTTAAAATTTTGAAGCATTTCAAAAAATATCAAATTTTTTATAAAAAATCCAAAGGGGTTAGCCTTTGGTTTTTTTTACAAAACACAGCGGTTTCCATCAAAACTCACCATAAATTCAGTTTTGTTTCCCATGAAGCTTCTTATCTTTGTCATATACGTGTTATCTTGTCATACTTAAAATTTTGAAGCATTTCAGAAAATATCATTTTTTTATAAAAAATCCAAAGGGGTTAGCCTTTGGTTATTTTTACCAAAAACAGCGATTTCCATCAAAACTTGCCATAAATTCGATTTTCTTGCCCATTGAGCTTCTTATCTTTGTCATATACGTGTTATCTTGTCATACTTAAATTTTGAAGCATTTCGGAAAATATCAATTTTTTTATAAAAATCCAATGGGGTTAGCCTTTGTTTTTTACCAAAAACAGCGGTTTCCATCAAAACTCACCATAAATTCAGTTTTCTTGCCCATGAAGCTTCTTATCTTTGTCGTATACGTGTTATCTTGTCATACTTAAAATTTTGAAGCGTTTCAGAAAATATCAAATTTTTTATAAAAAATCCAAAGGGGTTAGCATTTGGTTTTTTTTACCAAAAACAGCGAATTCCATCAAAACTTGCCATAAATTTGGTTTTCTTCCCCATGTAGCTTCTTATCTTTTTCATATACGTGTTTTCTTGTCATACTTAAAATTTTGAAGCATTTCGGAAAATATCAAATTTTTTATAAAAAATCCAAAGGGGTTAGCCTTTGGTTTTTTTACCAAAAAAAGCGAATTCCATCAAAACTTGCCATAAATTTGGTTTTCTTCCCCATGAAGCTTCTTATCTTTTTCATATACGTGTTGTCTTGTCATACTTAAATTTTGAAGCATTTAGGAAAATATCAAAAATATTATAACAATCCAAAGGGGTTAGCCATTGGTTTTTTTTACCAAAAACAGCGATTTCCATCAAAACTCGCCATAAATTCGGTTTTCTTTCCCATGAAGCTTCTTATCTTTGTCGTATACGTGTTATCTTGTCATACTTAAATTTTGAAGCATTTCGGAAAATATCAATTTTTTTATAAAAATCCAAAGGGGTTAGCCTTTGTTTTTTTACCAAAAATAGCGGTTTCCATCAAAACTCACCATAAATTCAGTTTTCTTGCCCATGAAGCTTCTTATCTTTGTCATATACATGTTATCTTGTCATACTTAAAATTTCGAAGCATTTCAGAAAATATCAAATTTTTTATAAAAAAATCAAAGGGGTTAGCCTTTGGTTTTTTTACCAAAAACAGTGATTTCCATCAAAACTTGCCATAAATTCGGCTTTCTTCCCCATGAAGCTTCTTATCTTTGTCATATACATGTTATCTTGTCATACTTAAAATTTTGAAGCATTTCAGAAAATATCAAATTTTTTATAAAAAATCCAAAGGGGTTAGCCTTTGGTTTTTTTACCAAAAAAAGCGATTTCCATCAAAACTTGCCATAAATTTGGTTTTCTTCCCCATGAAGCTTCTTATCTTTTTCATATACGTGTTATCTTGTCATACTTAAATTTTGAAGCATTTAGTAAAATATCAAAAATTTTATAAAAAATCCAAAGAGGTTAGCCTTTGGTTTTTTTACCAAAAACAGCGATTTCCATAAAAAATCGCCATAAATTCGGTTTTCTTTCCCATGAAGCTTCTTATCTTTTTCATATACGTGTTATCTTGTCATACTTAAATTTTGAAGCATTTCGGAAAATATCAATTTTTTATAAAAAATCCAAAGGGGTTAGCCTTTGGTTTTTTTTACAAAAAACAGCGGTTTCCATCAAAACTCATCATAAATTCAGTTTTGTTGCCCATGAAGCTTCTTATCTTTGTCATATACGTGTTATCTTGTCATACTTAAAATTTTGAAGCATTTCAAAAAATATCAAATTTTTTATAAAAAATCCAAAGGGGTTAGCCTTTGGTTTTTTTTACAAAAAACAGCGGTTTCCATCAAAACTCACCATAAATTCAGTTTTGTTTCCCATGAAGCTTCTTATCTTTGTCATATACGTGTTATCTTGTCATACTTAAAATTTTGAAGCATTTCAGAAAATATCATTTTTTTAATAAAAAATCGAAAGGGGTTAGCCTTTGGTTATTTTTACCAAAAACAGCGATTTCCATCAAAACTTGCCATAAATTTGATTTTCTTGCCCATGGAGCTTCTTATCTTTGTCATATACGTGTTATCTTGTCATACTTAAATTTTGAAGCATTTCGGAAAATATCAATTTTTTTATAAAAATCCAATGGGGTTAGCCTTTGTTTTTTACCAAAAACAGCGGTTTCCATCAAAACTCACCATAAATTCAGTTTTCTTGCCCATGAAGCTTCTTATCTTTGTCGTATACGTGTTATCTTGTCATACTTAAAATTTTGAAGCGTTTCAGAAAATATCAAATTTTTTATAAAAATCCAAAGGGGTTAGCATTTGGTTTTTTTTACCAAAAACAGCGAATTCCATCAAAACTTGCCATAAATTTGGTTTTCTTCCCCATGTAGCTTCTTATCTTTTTCATATACGTGTTTTCTTGTCATACTTAAAATTTTGAAGCATTTCAGAAAATATCAAATTTTTTATAAAAAATCCAAAGGGGTTAGCCTTTGGTTTTTTTACCAAAAAAACGAATTCCATCAAAACTTGCCATAAATTTGGTTTTCTTCCCCATGAAGCTTCTTATCTTTTTCATATACGTGTTGTCTTGTCATACTTAAATTTTGAAGCATTTAGGAAAATATCAAAAATATTATAACAATCCAAAGGGGTTAGCCATTGGTTTTTTTTACCAAAAACAGCGATTTCCATCAAAACTCGCCATAAATTCGGTTTTCTTTCCCATGAAGCTTCTTATCTTTGTCATATACGTGTTATCTTGTCATACTTAAATTTTGAAGCATTTCGGAAAATATCAATTTTTTTATAAAAATCCAAAGGGGTTAGCCTTTGTTTTTTTACCAAAAATAGCGGTTTCCATCAAAACTCACCATAAATTCAGTTTTCTTGCCCATGAAGCTTCTTATCTTTGTCATATACATGTTATCTTGTCATACTTAAAATTTCGAAGCATTTCAGAAAATATCAAATTTTTTATAAAAAAATCAAAGGGGTTAGCCTTTGGTTTTTTTACCAAAAACAGTGATTTCCATCAAAACTTGCCATAAATTCGGCTTTCTTCCCCATGAAGCTTCTTATCTTTGTCATATACATGTTATCTTGTCATACTTAAAATTTTGAAGCATTTCAGAAAATATCAAATTTTTTATAAAAAATCCAAAGGGGTTAGCCTTTGGTTTTTTTACCAAAAAAAGCGATTTCCATCAAAACTTGCCATAAATTTGGTTTTCTTCCCCATGAAGCTTCTTTTCTTTTTCATATACGTGTTATCTTGTCATACTTAAATTTTGAAGCATTTAGGAAAATATCAAAAATTTTATAAAAAATCCAAAGAGGTTAGCCTTTGGTTTTCTTACCAAAAACAGCGATTTCCATAAAAAATCGCCATAAATTCGGTTTTCTTTCCCATGAAGCTTCTTTTCTTTTTCATATACGTGTTATCTTGTCATACTTAAATTTTGAAGCATTTCGGAAAATATCAATTTTTTATAAAAAATCCAAAGGGGTTAGCCTTTGGTTTTTTTTACAAAAAACAGCGGTTTCCATCAAACTCACCATAAATTCAGTTTTGTTGCCCATGAAGCTTCTTATCTTTGTCATATACGTGTTATCTTGTCATACTTAAAATTTTGAAGCATTTCAGAAAATATCATTTTTTTATAAAAAATCCAAAGGGGTTAGCCTTTGGTTATTTTTACCAAAAACAGCGATTTCCATCAAAACTTGCCGTAAATTCGGTTTTCATGCCATGGAGCTTCTTATCTTTGTCATATTCATGTTATCTTGTCATACTTAAATTTTGAAGCATTTCGGAAAATATCAATTTTTTTTATAAAAATCCAAAGGGGTTAGCCTTAGTTTTTTTACCAAAAACAGCGGTTTCCATCAAAACTCACCATAAATTCAGTTTTATTGCCGATGAAGCTTCTTATCTTTGTCGTATACGTGTTATCTTGTCATACTTAAAATTTTTAAGCATTTCAGAAAATATCAAATTTTTATAAAAAATCCAAAGGGGTTAGCCTTTGGTTTTTTTACCAAAAACAGCGAATTCCATCAAAACTTGCCATAAATTTGGTTTTCTTCCCCATGAAGCTTCTTATCTTTTTCATATACGTGTTTTCTTGTCATACTTAAAATTTTGAAGCATTTCAGAAAATATCAAACTTTTTTATAAAAAATCCAAAGGGGTTAGCCTTTGGTTTTTTTACCAAAAAAAGCGAATTCCATCAAAACTTGCCATAAATTTGGTTTTCTTCCCCATGAAGCTTCTTATCTTTTTCATATACGTGTTGTCTTGTCATACTTAAATTTTGAAGCATTTAGGAAAATATCAAAAATATTATAAAAAATCCAAAGGGGTTAGCCTTTGGTTTTTTTTTACCAAAAACAGCGATTTCCATCAAAACTCGCCATAAATTTGGTTTTCTTTCCCATGAAGCTTCTTATCTTTGTCATATACATGTTATCTTGTCATACTTAAATTTTGAAGCATTTCGGAAAATATCAATTTTTTATAAAAAATCCAAAGGGGTTAGCCTTTGGTTTTTTTTACAAAAAACAGCGGTTTCCATCAAAACTTGCCGTAAATTCGGCTTTCTTCTCCATGAAGCTTCTTATCTTTGTCAAATACGTGTTATCATGTCATACTTAATATTTTGAAGCATTTCGGAAAATATCAAAATTTTTTATAAAAAATCCAAAGGGGTTAGCCTTTGGTTTTTTTACAAAAAACAGCGGTTTCCATTAAAACTCACCATAAATTCAGTTTTGTTGCCCATGAAGCTTCTTATCTTTGTCATATACGTGTTACCTTGTCATACTTAAAATTTTGAAGCATTTCAGAAAATATCATTTTTTATAAAAAATCCAAAGGATTTAGCCTTTGGTTTTTTTACCAAAAACAGCGATTTCCATCAAAACTTGCCATAAATTTGGCTTTCTTTCCCATGAAGCTTCTTATCTTTGTCATATACGTGTTATCTTGTCATACTTAAAATTTTGAAGCATTTCAGAAAATATCAAATTTTTAATAAAAAATCCAAAGGGGTTAGCCTTTTTTATTTTTACCAAAAAAAGCGATTTCCATCGAAACTTGCCATAAAAATTTGGTTTTCTTCCCCATGAAGCTTCTTATCTTTGTCATAGACGTGTTAACTTGTCATACTTAAAATTTTGAAGCATTTCAGAAAATATCAAATTTTTTATAAAAATCCAAAGGGGTTAGCCTTTGTTTTTTTTTACCAAAAACAGCGGTTTCCATCAAAACCCACCATAAATTCAGTTTTCTTGCCATGAAGCTTCTTATCTTTGTCGTATATGTGTTATCTTGTCATACTTAAAATTTTGAAGCATTTCAGAAAATATCAAATTTTTTATAAAAAATCCAAAGGGGTTAGCCTTTGGTTTTTTTTACCAAAAACAGCGATTTCCATCAAAACTTGCCATAAATTCGGCTTTCTTGCCCATGAAGCTTTTTATCTTTGTCATATACGTGTTATCTTGTCATACTTAAATTTTGAAGCATTTTGGAAAATATCAATTTTTTTATAAAAATCCAAAGGTGTTAGCCTTTGGTTTTTTTACCAAAAACAGCGATTTCCATCAAAACTTAAAATTTTGAAGCATTTCAGAAAATATCAAATTTTTTATAAAAAATCCAAAGGGGTAGCCTTTGGTTTTTTTAACAAAAACATCGATTTCCATCAAAACTTGCCGTAAATTCGGCTTTCTTCCCCATGAAGCTTCTTATCTTTGTCAAATACGTGTTATCATGTCATACTTAAAATTTTGAAGCATTTCGGAAAATATCAAATTTTTTATAAAAAATCCAAAGGGGTTAGCCTTTGGTTTTTTTACAAAAAACAGCGGTTTCCATCAAAACTCACCATAAATTCAGTTTTGTTGCCCATGAAGCTTCTTATCTTTGTCATATACGTGTTACCTTGTCATACTTAAAATTTTGAAGCATTTCAGAAAATATCATTTTTTTATAAAAAATCCAAAGGATTTAGCCTTTGGTTTTTTTTACCAAAAACAGCGATTTCCATCAAAACTCGCCATAAATTCGGTTTTCTTTCCCATGAAGCTTCTTATCTTTGTCATATACGTGTTATCTTGTCATACTTAAATTTTGAAGCATTTCGGAAAATATCAATTTTTTTATAAAAATCCAAAGGGGTTAGCCTTTGTTTTTTTACCAAAAATAGCGGTTTCCATCAAAACTCACCATAAATTCAGTTTTCTTGCCCATGAAGCTTCTTATCTTTGTCATATACATGTTATCTTGTCATACTTAAAATTTCGAAGCATTTCAGAAAATATCAAATTTTTTATAAAAAAATCAAAGGGGTTAGCCTTTGGTTTTTTTACCAAAAACAGTGATTTCCATCAAAACTTGCCATAAATTCGGCTTTCTTCCCCATGAAGCTTCTTATCTTTGTCATATACATGTTATCTTGTCATACTTAAAATTTTGAAGCATTTCAGAAAATATCAAATTTTTTATAAAAAATCCAAAGGGGTTAGCCTTTGGTTTTTTTACCAAAAAAAGCGATTTCCATCAAAACTTGCCATAAATTTGGTTTTCTTCCCCATGAAGCTTCTTTTCTTTTTCATATACGTGTTATCTTGTCATACTTAAATTTTGAAGCATTTAGGAAAATATCAAAAATTTTATAAAAAATCCAAAGAGGTTAGCCTTTGGTTTTCTTACCAAAAACAGCGATTTCCATAAAAAATCGCCATAAATTCGGTTTTCTTTCCCATGAAGCTTCTTTTCTTTTTCATATACGTGTTATCTTGTCATACTTAAATTTTGAAGCATTTCGGAAAATATCAATTTTTTATAAAAAATCCAAAGGGGTTAGCCTTTGGTTTTTTTTACAAAAAACAGCGGTTTCCATCAAAACTCACCATAAATTCAGTTTTGTTGCCCATGAAGCTTCTTATCTTTGTCATATACGTGTTATCTTGTCATACTTAAAATTTTGAAGCATTTCAGAAAATATCATTTTTTTATAAAAAATCCAAAGGGGTTAGCCTTTGGTTATTTTTACCAAAAACAGCGATTTCCATCAAAACTTGCCGTAAATTCGGTTTTCATGCCCATGGAGCTTCTTATCTTTGTCATATTCATGTTATCTTGTCATACTTAAATTTTGAAGCATTTCGGAAAATATCAATTTTTTTTATAAAAATCCAAAGGGGTTAGCCTTAGTTTTTTTACCAAAAACAGCGGTTTCCATCAAAACTCACCATAAATTCAGTTTTATTGCCGATGAAGCTTCTTATCTTTGTCGTATACGTGTTATCTTGTCATACTTAAAATTTTTAAGCATTTCAGAAAATATCAAATTTTTTATAAAAAATCCAAAGGGGTTAGCCTTTGGTTTTTTTACCAAAAACAGCGAATTCCATCAAAACTTGCCATAAATTTGGTTTTCTTCCCCATGAAGCTTCTTATCTTTTTCATATACGTGTTTTCTTGTCATACTTAAAATTTTGAAGCATTTCAGAAAATATCAAACTTTTTTATAAAAAATCCAAAGGGGTTAGCCTTTGGTTTTTTTACCAAAAAAAGCGAATTCCATCAAAACTTGCCATAAATTTGGTTTTCTTCCCCATGAAGCTTCTTATCTTTTTCATATACGTGTTGTCTTGTCATACTTAAATTTTGAAGCATTTAGGAAAATATCAAAAATATTATAAAAAATCCAAAGGGGTTAGCCTTTGGTTTTTTTTACCAAAAACAGCGATTTCCATCAAAACTCGCCATAAATTTGGTTTTCTTTCCCATGAAGCTTCTTATCTTTGTCATATACATGTTATCTTGTCATACTTAAATTTTGAAGCATTTCGGAAAATATCAATTTTTTATAAAAAATCCAAAGGGGTTAGCCTTTGGTTTTTTTTACAAAAAACAGCGGTTTCCATCAAACTTGCCGTAAATTCGGCTTTCTTCTCCATGAAGCTTCTTATCTTTGTCAAATACGTGTTATCATGTCATACTTAATATTTTGAAGCATTTCGGAAAATATCAAAATTTTTTATAAAAAATCCAAAGGGGTTAGCCTTTGGTTTTTTTACAAAAAACAGCGGTTTCCATTAAAACTCACCATAAATTCAGTTTTGTTGCCCATGAAGCTTCTTATCTTTGTCATATACGTGTTACCTTGTCATACTTAAAATTTTGAAGCATTTCAGAAAATATCATTTTTTATAAAAAATCCAAAGGATTTAGCCTTTGGTTTTTTTACCAAAAACAGCGATTTCCATCAAAACTTGCCATAAATTTGGCTTTCTTTCCCATGAAGCTTCTTATCTTTGTCATATACGTGTTATCTTGTCATACTTAAAATTTTGAAGCATTTCAGAAAATATCAAATTTTTAATAAAAAATCCAAAGGGGTTAGCCTTTTTTATTTTTACCAAAAAAAGCGATTTCCATCGAAACTTGCCATAAAAATTTGGTTTTCTTCCCCATGAAGCTTCTTATCTTTGTCATAGACGTGTTAACTTGTCATACTTAAAATTTTGAAGCATTTCAGAAAATATCAAATTTTTTATAAAAATCCAAAGGGGTTAGCCTTTGTTTTTTTTTACCAAAAACAGCGGTTTCCATCAAAACCCACCATAAATTCAGTTTTCTTGCCCATGAAGCTTCTTATCTTTGTCGTATATGTGTTATCTTGTCATACTTAAAATTTTGAAGCATTTCAGAAAATATCAAATTTTTTATAAAAAATCCAAAGGGGTTAGCCTTTGGTTTTTTTTACCAAAAACAGCGATTTCCATCGAAACTTGACATAAATTCGGCTTTCTTGCCCATGAAGCTTTTTATCTTTGTCATATACGTGTTATCTTGTCATACTTAAATTTTGAAGCATTTTGGAAAATATCAATTTTTTTATAAAAATCCAAAGGTGTTAGCCTTTGGTTTTTTTTTACCAAAAACAGCGATTTCCATCAAAACTTGCCATAAATTCGGCTTTCTTCCCCATGAGCTTCTTATCTTTGTCATATATGTGTTATCTTGTCATACATAAAATTTCGAAGCATTTTAGAAAATATCAAATTTTTTATAAAAAATTCAAAGGGGTTAGCCTTTGGTTTTTTACCAAAAACAGCGATTTCCAATCTAAAACTTGCCATAAATTTGGTTTTCTTCCCCATGAAGCTTCTTATCTATTTCATATACGTGTTGTCTTGTCATACTTAAAATTTTGAAGCATTTCAGAAAATATCATTTTTTTATAAAAAATCCAAAGGATTTAGCCTTTGGTTTTTTACCAAAAACAGCGATTTCCATCAAAACTTGCCATAAATTCGGCTTTCTTCCCCATGAAGCTTCTTATCTTTGTCATACACGTGTTATCTTGTCATACTTAAAATTTTGAAGCATTTCGGAAAATATCAAATTTTTTATAAAAAATCCAAAGGGGTTAGCCTTTGGTTTTTTTACCAAAAAAAGCGATTTCCATCAAAACTTGCCATAAATTTGGTTTTCTTCCCCATGAAGCTTCTTATCTTTGTCATATACGTGTTACCTTGTCATACTTAAAATTTTGAAGCATTTCGGAAAATATCAATTTTTTTATAAAAAATCCAAAGGGGTTAGCCTTTGGTTTTTTTACCAAAAAAAGTGAATTCCATTAAAACTTGCCATAAATTTGGTTTTCTTCCCCATGAAGCTTCTTATCTTTTTCATATACGTGTTGTCTTGTCATACTTAAATTTTGAAGCATTTAGGAAAATATCAAAAAATTTATAAAAAATCCAAAGGGGTTAGCCTTTGGTTATTTTTACCAAAAACAGCGATTTCCATCAAAACTTGCCGTAAATTCGGTTTTCTTCCCATGGAGCTTCTTATCTTTGTCATATACGTGTTATCTTGTCATACTTAAATTTTGAAGCATTTTGGAAAATATGAATTTTTTTATAAAAATCCAAAGGGGGTAGCCTTTGTTTCTTTTACCAAAAACAGCGGTTTCCATCAAAACTCACCATAAATTCAGTTTTCTTGCCCATGAATCTTCTTATCTTTTTCGTATACGTGTTATCTTGTCATACTTAAAATTTTGAAGCATTTCAGAAAATATCAAATTTTTTACAAAAAATCCAAAGGGGTTAGCCTTTGGTTTTTTTACCAGAAACTGCGATTTTCATCAAAACTTGCCATAAATTCGGCTTTCTTCCACATGAAGCTTCTTATCTTTTTCATATACGTGTTATCTTGTCATACTTAAAATTTTGAAGCATTTCGAAAAATATCAATTTTTTATAAAAAATCCAAAGGGGTTAGCCTTTGGTTTTTTTACCAAAAAAGCGAATTACATCAAAACTTGCCATAAATTTGGTTTTCTTCCCCATGAAGCTTCTTATCTCTTTCATATACGTGTTGTCTTGTCATACTTAAATTTTGAAGCATTTAGGAAAATATCAAAAATTTTATAAAAAATCCAGAGGGGATAGCCTATGGTTTTTTTTACCAAAAACAGCGATTTCCATCAAAACTTGTCGTAAATTCTGTTTTCTTGCCCATGAAGCTTCTTATCTTTGTCATATACGTGTTATATTGGCATACTTAAATTTTGAAGCATTTCGGAAAATATCAAATTTTTTATAAAAATCCAAAGGGGTTAGCCTTTAGTTTTTTACCAAAAACAGCGGTTTCCATCAAAACTCACCATAAAATCAGTTTTCTTGCCCATGAAGCTTCTTATCTTTGTCATATACGTCTTATCTTGTCAACTTAAAATTTTGAAGCATTTCAGAAAATATCAAATTTTTTATAAAAAATCCAAAGGGGTTAGCCTTTGGTTTTTTTACCAAAAACATCGATTTCCATCAAAACTTGCCGTAAATTCGGCTTTCTTCTCCATGAAGCTTCTTATCTTTGTCAAATACGTGTTATCATGTCATACTTAATATTTTGAAGCATTTCGGAAAATATCAAATTTTTTATAAAAAATCCAAAGGGGTTAGCCTTTGGTTTTTTTACAAAAAACAGCGGTTTCCATCAAAACTCACCATAAATTCAGTTTTGTTGCCCATGAAGCTTCTTATCTTTGTCATATACGTGTTACCTTGTCATACTTAAAATTTTGAAGCATTTCAGAAAATATCATTTTTTTATAAAAAATCCAAAGGATTTAGCCTTTGGTTTTTTTACCAAAAACAGCGATTTCCATCAAAACTTGCCATAAATTTGGCTTTCTTTCCCATGAAGCTTCTTATCTTTGTCATATACGTGTTATCTTGTCATACTTAAAATTTTGAAGCATTTCAGAAAATATCAAATTTTTAATAAAAAATCCAAAGGGGTTAGCCTTTTTTATTTTTACCAAAAAAAGCGATTTCCATCGAAACTTGCCATAAAAATTTGGTTTTCTTCCCCATGAAGCTTCTTATCTTTGTCATAGACGTGTTAACTTGTCATACTTAAAATTTTGAAGCATTTCAGAAAATATCAAATTTTTTATAAAAATCCAAAGGGGTTGGCCTTTGTTTTTTTTACCAAAAACAGCGGTTTCCATCAAAACTTGCCATAAATTTGGTTTTCTTCCCCATGAAGCTTCTTATCTTTTTCATATACGTGTTATCTTGTCATACTTAAATTTTGAAGCATTTAGGAAAATATCAAAAATTTTATAAAAAATCCAAAGAGGTTAGCCTTTGGTTTTTTTACCAAAAACAGCAATTTCCATAAAAAATCGCCATAAATTCGGTTTTCTTTCCCATGAAGCTTCTTATCTTTTTCATATACGTGTTATCTTGTCATACTTAAATTTTGAAGCATTTCGGAAAATATCAATTTTTTATAAAAAATCCAAAGGGGTTAGCCTTTGGTTTTTTTTACAAAAAACAGCGGTTTCCATCAAAACTCACCATAAATTCAGTTTTGTTGCCCATGAAGCTTCTTATCTTTGTCATATACGTGTTATATTGTCATACTTAAAATTTTGAAGCATTTCAGAAAATATCATTTTTTTTATAAAAAATCCAAAGGGGTTAGCCTTTGGTTATTTTTACTAAAAACAGCGATTTCCATCAAAACTTGCCGTAAATTCGGTTTTCATGCCCATGGAGCTTCTTATCTTTGTCATATACATGTTATCTTGTCATACTTAAATTTTGAAGCATTTCGGAAAATATCAATTTTTTTTATAAAAATCCAAAGGGGTTAGCCTTAGTTTTTTTACCAAAAACAGCGGTTTCCATCAAAACTCACCATAAATTCAGTTTTATTGCCGATGAAGCTTCTTATCTTTGTCGTATACGTGTTATCTTGTCATACTTAAAATTTTTAAGCATTTCAGAAAATATCAAATTTTTTATAAAAAATCCAAAGGGGTTAGCCTTTGGTTTTTTTACCAAAAACAGCGAATTCCATCAAAACTTGCCATAAATTTGGTTTTCTTCCCCATGAAGCTTCTTATCTTTTTCATATACGTGTTTTCTTGTCATACTTAAAATTTTGAAGCATTTCGGAAAATATCAAATTTTTTTATAAAAAATCCAAAGGGGTTAGCCTTTGGTTTTTTTACCAAAAAAAGCGAATTCCATCAAAACTTGCCATAAATTTGGTTTTCTTCCCCATGAAGCTTCTTATCGTTTTCATATACGTGTTGTCTTGTCATACTTAAATTTTGAAGCATTTAGGAAAATATCAAAAAATTTATAAAAAATCCAAAGGGGTTAGCCTTTGGTTATTTTTACCAAAAACAGCGATTTCCATCAAAACTTGCCATAAATTCGGCTTTCTTGCCCATGAAGCTTTTTATCTTTGTCATATACGTGTTATCTTGTCATACTTAAATTTTGAAGCATTTTGGAAAATATCAATTTTTTTTATAAAAATCCAAAGGTGTTAGCCTTTGGTTTTTTTACCAAAAACAGCGATTTCCATCAAAACTTAAAATTTTGAAGCATTTCAGAAAATATCAAATTTTTTATAAAAAATCCAAAGGGGTAGCCTTTGGTTTTTTTAACAAAAACATCGATTTCCATCAAAACTTGCCGTAAATTCGGCTTTCTTCCCCATGAAGCTTCTTATCTTTGTCAAATACGTGTTATCATGTCATACTTAAAATTTTGAAGCATTTCGGAAAATATCAAATTTTTTATAAAAAATCCAAAGGGGTTAGCCTTTGGTTTTTTTACAAAAAACAGCGGTTTCCATCAAAACTCACCATAAATTCAGTTTTGTTGCCCATGAAGCTTCTTATCTTTGTCATATACGTGTTACCTTGTCATACTTAAAATTTTGAAGCATTTCAGAAAATATCATTTTTTTATAAAAAATCCAAAGGATTTAGCCTTTGGTTTTTTTACCAAAAACAGCGATTTCCATCAAAACTTGCCATAAATTTGGCTTTCTTTCCCATGAAGCTTCTTATCTTTGTCATATACGTGTTATCTTGTCATACTTAAAATTTTGAAGCATTTCAGAAAATATCAAATTTTTAATAAAAAATCCAAAGGGGTTAGCCTTTCTTATTTTTACCAAAAAAAGCGATTTCCATCGAAACTTGCCATAAAAATTTGGTTTTCTTCCCCATGAAGCTTCTTATCTTTGTCATAGACGTGTTAACTTGTCATACTTAAAATTTTGAAGCATTTCAGAAAATATCAAATTTTTTATAAAAATCCAAAGGGGTTGGCCTTTGTTTTTTTTACCAAAAACAGCGGTTTCCATCAAAACTTGCCATAAATTTGGTTTTCTTCCCCATGAAGCTTCTTATCTTTTTCATATACGTGTTATCTTGTCATACTTAAATTTTGAAGCATTTAGGAAAATATCAAAAATTTTATAAAAAATCCAAAGAGGTTAGCCTTTGGTTTTTTTACCAAAAACAGCAATTTCCATAAAAAATCGCCATAAATTCGGTTTTCTTTCCCATGAAGCTTCTTATCTTTTTCATATACGTGTTATCTTGTCATACTTAAATTTTGAAGCATTTCGGAAAATATCAATTTTTTATAAAAAATCCAAAGGGGTTAGCCTTTGGTTTTTTTTACAAAAAACAGCGGTTTCCATCAAAACTCACCATAAATTCAGTTTTGTTGCCCATGAAGCTTCTTATCTTTGTCATATACGTGTTATATTGTCATACTTAAAATTTTGAAGCATTTCAGAAAATATCATTTTTTTTATAAAAAATCCAAAGGGGTTAGCCTTTGGTTATTTTTACTAAAAACAGCGATTTCCATCAAAACTTGCCGTAAATTCGGTTTTCATGCCCATGGAGCTTCTTATCTTTGTCATATACATGTTATCTTGTCATACTTAAATTTTGAAGCATTTCGGAAAATATCAATTTTTTTTATAAAAATCCAAAGGGGTTAGCCTTAGTTTTTTTACCAAAAACAGCGGTTTCCATCAAAACTCACCATAAATTCAGTTTTATTGCCGATGAAGCTTCTTATCTTTGTCGTATACGTGTTATCTTGTCATACTTAAAATTTTTAAGCATTTCAGAAAATATCAAATTTTTTATAAAAAATCCAAAGGGGTTAGCCTTTGGTTTTTTTACCAAAAACAGCGAATTCCATCAAAACTTGCCATAAATTTGGTTTTCTTCCCCATGAAGCTTCTTATCTTTTTCATATACGTGTTTTCTTGTCATACTTAAAATTTTGAAGCATTTCGGAAAATATCAAATTTTTTTATAAAAAATCCAAAGGGGTTAGCCTTTGGTTTTTTTACCAAAAAAAGCGAATTCCATCAAAACTTGCCATAAATTTGGTTTTCTTCCCCATGAAGCTTCTTATCGTTTTCATATACGTGTTGTCTTGTCATACTTAAATTTTGAAGCATTTAGGAAAATATCAAAAAATTTATAAAAAATCCAAAGGGGTTAGCCTTTGGTTATTTTTACCAAAAACAGCGATTTCCATCAAAACTTGCCGTAAATTCGGTTTTCTTGCCCATGGAGCTTCTTATCTTTGTCATATACGTGTTATCTTGTCATACTTAAATTTTGAAGCATTTTGGAAAATATCAATTTTTTTATAAAAATCCAAAGGGGGTAGCCTTTGTTTCTTTTACCAAAAACAGCGGTTTCCATCAAAACTCACCATAAATTCAGTTTTCTTGCCCATGAATCTTCTTATCTTTTTCGTATACGTGTTATCTTGTCATACTTAAAATTTTGAAGCATTTCAGAAAATATCAAATTTTTTACAAAAAATCCAAAGGGGTTAGCCTTTGGTTTTTTTACCAGAAACTGCGATTTTCATCAAAACTTGCCATAAATTCGGCTTTCTTCCACATGAAGCTTCTTATCTTTTTCATATACGTGTTATCTTGTCATACTTAAAATTTTGAAGCATTTCGAAAAATATCAATTTTTTATAAAAAAATGCAAAGGGGTTAGCCTTTGGTTTTTTTACCAAAAAAGCGAATTACATCAAAACTTGCCATAAATTTGGTTTTCTTCCCCATGAAGCTTCTTATCTTTTTCATATACGTGTTGTCTTGTCATACTTAAATTTTGAAGCATTTAGGAAAATATCAAAAATTTTATAAACAATCCAGAGGGGATAGCCTTTGGTTTTTTTTACCAAAAACAGAGATTTCCATCAAAACTTATCGTAAATTCTGTTTTCTTGCCCATGAAGCTTCTTATCTTTGTCATATACGTGTTATCTTGGCATACTTAAATTTTGAAGCATTTCGGAAAATATCAAATTTTTTATAAAAATCCAAAGGGGTTAGCCTTTAGTTTTTTACCAAAAACAGCAGTTTCCATCAAAACTCACCATAAAATCAGTTTTCTTGCCCATGAAGCTTCTTATCTTTATCATATACGTCTTATCTTGTCAACTTAAAATTTTGAAGCATTTCAGAAAATATCAAATTTTTTATAAAAAATCCAAAGGGGTTAGCCTTTGGTTTTTTTTACCAAAAACATCGATTTCCATCAAAACTTGCCGTAAATTCGGCTTTCTTCCCCATAAAGCTTCTTATCTTTGTCAAATACGTGTTATCATGTCATACTTTAAATTTTGAAGCATTTCAGAAAATATCAAATTTTTTATAAAAAATCCAAAGGGGTTAGCCTTTGGTTTTTTTAC
The DNA here is from genome assembly GCA_030760725.1 of Neostapfia colusana. Lineage (NCBI taxonomy): Eukaryota > Viridiplantae > Streptophyta > Magnoliopsida > Poales > Poaceae > Neostapfia > Neostapfia colusana. The sequence goes on from JASWHV010000358.1 coordinate 27,422, forward strand.
AAAAAACAGCGGTTTCCATCAAAACTCACCATAAATTCAGTTTTGTTGCCCATGAAGCTTCTTATCTTTGTCATATACGTGTTACCTTGCCATACTTAAAATTTTGAAGCATTTCAGAAAATATCATTTTTTTATAAAAAATCCAAAGGATTTAGCCTTTGGTTTTTTTACCAAAAACAGCGATTTCCATCAAAACTTGCCATAAATTTGGCTTTCTTTCCCATGAAGCTTCTTATCTTTGCCATATACGTGTTATCTTGTCATACTTAAAATTTTGAAGCATTTCAGAAAATATCAAATTTTTAATAAAAAATCCAAAGGGGTTAGCCTTTTTTATTTTTACCAAAAAAAGCGATTTCCATCAAAACTTGCCAAAAAAATTTGGTTTTCTTCCCCATGAAGCTTCTTATCTTTGTCATAGACGTGTTAACTTGTCATACTTAAAATTTTGAAGCATTTCAGAAAATATCAAATTTTTTATAAAAATCCAAAGGGGTTTGCCTTTGTTTTTTTACCAAAAACAGCGGTTTCCATCAAAACTTGCCATAAATTTGGTTTTCTTCCCCATGAAGCTTCTTATCTTTTTCATATACGTGTTATCTTGTCATACTTAAATTTTGAAGCATTTAGGAAAATATCAAAAATTTTATAAAAAATCCAAAGAGGTTAGCCTTTGGTTTTTTTTACCAAAAACAGCGATTTCCATAAAAAATCGCCATAAATTCGGTTTTCTTTCCCATGAAGCTTCTTATCTTTTTCATATACGTGTTATCTTGTCATACTTAAATTTTGAAGCATTTCGGAAAATATCAATTTTTTATAAAAAATCCAAAGGGGTTAGCCTTTGGTTTTTTTTTTACAAAAAACAGCGGTTTCCATCAAAACTCACCATAAATTCAGTTTTGTTGCCCATGAAGCTTCTTATCTTTGTCATATACGTGTTATCTTGTCATACTTAAAATTTTGAAGCATTTCAGAAAATATCATTTTTTTTTTATAAAAAATCCAAAGGGGTTAGCCTTTGGTTATTTTTACCAAAAACAGCGATTTCCATCAAAACTTGCCGTAAATTCGGTTTTCATGCCCATGGAGCTTCTTATCTTTGTCATATACATGTTATCTTGTCATACTTAAATTTTGAAGCATTTCGAAAAATATCAATTTTTTTTTATAAAAATCCAAAGGGGTTAGCCTTAGTTTTTTTACCAAAAACAGCGGTTTCCATCAAAACTCACCATAAATTCAGTTTTATTGCCGATGAAGCTTCTTATCTTTGTCGTATACGTGTTATCTTGTCATACTTAAAATTTTTAAGCATTTCAGAAAATATCAAATTTTTTATAAAAAATCCAAAGGGGTTAGCCTTTGGTTTTTTTTACCAAAAACAGCGAATTCCATCAAAACTTGCCATAAATTTGGTTTTCTTCCCCATGAAGCTTCTTATCTTTTTCATATACGTGTTTTCTTGTCATACTTAAAATTTTGAAGCATTTCGGAAAATATCAAATTTTTTATAAAAAATCCAAAGGGGATAGCCTTTGGTTTTTTTACCAAAAAAAGCGAATTCCATCAAAACTTGCCATAAATTTGGTTTTCTTCCCCATGAAGCTTCTTATCTTTTTCATATATGTGTTGTCTTGTCATACTTAAATTTTGAAGCATTTAGGAAAATATCAAAAATATTATAAAAAATCCAAAGGGGTTAGCCTTTGGTTTTTTTTTACCAAAAACAGCGATTTCCATCAAAACTCGCCATAAATTTGGTTTTCTTTCCCATGAAGCTTCTTATCTTTGTCATATAAGTGTTATCTTGTCATACTTAAATTTTGAAGCATTTCGGAAAATATCAATTTTTTATAAAAAATCCAAAGGGGTTAGCCTTTGGTTTTTTTACAAAAAACAGCGGTTTCCATCAAAACTCATCATAAATTCAGTTTTGTTGCCCATGAAGCTTCTTATCTTTGTCATATACGTGTTATCTTGTCATACTTAAAATTTTGAAACATTTCAAAAAATATCATTTTTTTATAAAAAATCCAAAGGGGTTAGCCTTTGGTTATTTTTACCAAAAACAGAGATTTCCATCAAAACTTGCCGTAAATTCGGTTTTCTTGCCCATGGAGCTTCTTATCTTTGTCATATACGTGTTATCTTGTCATACTTAAATTTTGAAGCATTTTGGAAAATATCAATTTTTTTTATAAAAATCCAAACGGGTTAGCCTTTGTTTTTTACCAAAAACAGCGGTTTCCTTCAAAACTCACCATAAATTCAGTTTTCTTGCTCATGAAGCTTCTTATCTTTGTCGTATACGTGTTATCTTGTCATACTTAAAATTTTGAAGCATTTCAGAAAATATCAAATTTTTTATAAAAAATCCAAAGGGGTTAGCCTTTGGTTTTTTTACCAAAAACAGCGAATTCCATCAAAACTTGTCATAAATTTGGTTTTCTTTCCCATGAAGCTTCTTATCTTTTTCATATACGTGTTTTCTTGTCATACTTAAAATTTTGAAGCATTTCAAAAAATATCAATTTTTTTATAAAAAATCCAAAGGGGTTAGCCTTTGGTTTTTTTACCAAAAAAAGCGAATTCCATCAAAAATTGCCATAAATTTGGTTTTCTTCCCCATGAAGCTTCTTATCTTTTTCATATACGTGTTGTCTTGTCATACTTAAATTTTGAAGCATTTAGGAAAATATCAAAAATATTATAAAAAATACAAAGGGGTTAGCCTTTGGTTTTTTTTTACCAAAAACAGCGATTTCCATCAAAACTTGCCGTAAATTCGGTTTTCTTGCCCATGAAGCTTCTTATCTTTGTCATATACGTGTTATCTTATCATACTTAAATTTTGAAGCATTTCGGAAAATATCAAATTTTTTATAAAAATCCAAAGGGGTTAGCCTTTGTTTTTTTTACCAAAAACAGTGGTTTCCATCAAAACTCACCATAAAATCAGTTTTCTTGCCCATGAAGCTTCTTATCTTTGTCATATACGTGTTATCTTGTCATACATAAAATTTTGAAGCATTTCAGAAAATATTAAATTTTTTATATAAAATCCAAAGGGGTTAGCCTTTGGTTTTTTACCAAAAACAGCGATTTCCATCAAAACTTGCCATAAATTCAGTTTTCTTGCCCATGAAGCTTTTTATCTTTGTCATATACGTGTTATCTTGTCATACTTAAAATTTTGAAGCATTTCAGAAAATATCATTTTTTTTATAAAAAATCCAAAGGATTTAGCCTTTGGTTTTTTACAAAAACAGCGATTTCCATCAAAACTTGCCATAAATTCGGCTTTCTTCCCCATGAAGCTTCTTATCTTTGTCATACACGTGTTATCTTGTCATACTTAAAATTTTGAAGCATTTCGGAAAATATCAAATTTTTTATAAAAAATCCAAAGGGGTTAGCCTTTGGTTTTTTTACCAAAAAAAGCGATTTCCATCAAAACTTGCCATAAATTTGGTTTTCTTCCCCATGAAGCTTCTTATCTTTGTCATATATGTGTTACCTTGTCATATTTAAAATTTTGAAGCATTTCGGAAAATATCAATTTTTTTATAAAAAATCCAAAGGGGTTAGCCTTTGGTTTTTTTACCAAAAAAAACGAATTCCATTAAAACTTGCCATAAATTTGGTTTTCTTCCCCATGAAGCTTCTTATCTTTTTCATATACGTGTTGTCTTGTCATACTTAAATTTTGAAGCATTTAGGAAAATATCAAAAAATTTATAAAAAATCCAAAGGGGTTAGCTTTTGGTTATTTTTACCAAAAACAGCGATTTCCATCAAAACTTGCCGTAAATTCGGTTTTCTTGCCCATGGAGCTTCTTATCTTTGTCATATACGTGTTATCTTGTCATACTTAAATTTTGAAGCATTTTGGAAAATATCAATTTTTTTATAAAAATCCAAAGGGGGTAGCCTTTGTTTCTTTTACCAAAAACAGCGGTTTCCATCAAAACTCACCATAAATTCAGTTTTCTTGCCCATGAATCTTCTTATCTTTTTCGTATATGTGTTATCTTGTCATACTTAAAATTTTGAAGCATTTCAGAAAATATCAAATTTTTTACAAAAAATCCAAAGGGGTTAGCCTTTGGTTTTTTACCAGAAACTGCGATTTTCATCAAAACTTGCCATAAATTCGGCTTTCTTCCACATGAAGCTTCTTATCTTTTTCATATACGTGTTATCTTGTCATACTTAAAATTTTGAAGCATTTCAGAAAATATCAAATTTTTTATAAAAAATCCAAAGGGGTTAGCCTTTGGTTGTTTTTACCAAAAACAGCGATTTCCATCAAAACTTGCTATAAATTCGGCTTTCTTGCCCATGAAGCTTTTTATCTTTGTCATATACGTGTTATCTTGTCATACTTAAATTTTGAAGCATTTTGGAAAATATCAATTTTTTTATAAAAATCCAAAGGTGTTAGCCTTTGGTTTTTTTACCAAAAACAGCGATTTCCATCAAAACTTGCCATAAATTCGGCTTTCTTCCCCATGAGCTTCTTATCTTTGTCATATATGTGTTATCTTGTCATACATAAAATTTCGAAGCATTTAAGAAAATATCAAATTTTTTATAAAAAATTCAAAGGGGTTAGCCTTTGGTTTTTTACCAAAAACAGCGATTTCCATTCTAAAACTTGCCATAAATTTGGTTTTCTTCCCCATGAAGCTTCTTATCTATTTCATATACGTGTTGTCTTGTCATACTTAAAATTTTGAAGCATTTCAGAAAATATCATTTTTTTATAAAAAATCCAAAGGATTTAGCCTTTGGTTTTTTACCAAAAACAGCGATTTCCATCAAAACTTGCCATAAATTCGGCTTTCTTCCCCATGAAGCTTCTTATCTTTGTCATACACGTGTTATCTTGTCATACTTAAAATTTTGAAGCATTTCGGAAAATATCAAATTTTTTATAAAAAATCCAAAGGGGTTAGCCTTTGGTTTTTTTACCAAAAAAAGCGATTTCCATCAAAACTTGCCATAAATTTGGTTTTCTTCCCCATGAAGCTTCTTATCTTTGTCATATACGTGTTACCTTGTCATACTTAAAATTTTGAAGCATTTCGGAAAATACCAATTTTTTTATAAAAAATCCAAAGGGGTTAGCCTTTGGTTTTTTTACCAAAAAAAGTGAATTACATTAAAACTTGCCATAAATTTGGTTTTCTTCCCCATGAAGCTTCTTATCTTTTTCATATACGTGTTGTCTTGTCATACTTAAATTCTGAAGCATTTAGGAAAATATCAAAAAATTTATAAAAAATCCAAAGGGGTTAGCCTTTGGTTATTTTTACCAAAAACAGCGATTTCCATCAAAACTTGCCGTAAATTCGGTTTTCTTGCCCATGGAGCTTCTTATCTTTGTCATATACGTGTTATCTTGTCATACTTAAATTTTGAAGCATTTTGGAAAATATGAATTTTTTTATAAAAATCCAAAGGGGGTAGCCTTTGTTTCTTTTACCAAAAACAGCGGTTTCCATCAAAACTCACCATAAATTCAGTTTTCTTGCCCATGAATCTTCTTATCTTTTTCGTATACGTGTTATCTTGTCATACTTAAAATTTTGAAGCATTTCAGAAAATATCTAATTTTTAACAAAAAATCCAAAGGGGTTAGCCTTTGGTTTTTTTACCAGAAACTGCGATTTTCATCAAAACTTGCCATAAATTCGGCTTTCTTCCACATGAAGCTTCTTATCTTTTTCATATACGTGTTATCTTGTCATACTTAAAATTTTGAAGCATTTCGAAAAATATCAATTTTTTATAAAAAAATGCAAAGGGGTTAGCCTTTGGTTTTTTTACCAAAAAAGCGAATTACATCAAAACTTGCCATAAATTTGGTTTTCTTCCCCATGAAGCTTCTTATCTTTTTCATATATGTGTTGTCTTGTCATACTTAAATTTTGAAGCATTTAGGAAAATTTCAAAAATTTTATAAACAATCCAGAGGGGATAGCCTTTGGTTTTTTTACCAAAAACAGCGATTTCCATCAAAACTTGTCGTAAATTCTGTTTTCTTGCCCATGAAGCTTCTTATCTTTGTCATATACGTGTTATCTTGGCATACTTAAATTTTGAAGCATTTTGGAAAATATCAAATTTTTTATAAAAATCCAAAGGGGTTAGCCTTTAGTTTTTTACCAAAAACAGCGGTTTCCATCAAAACTCACCATAAAATCAGTTTTCTTGCCCATGAAGCTTCTTATCTTTGTCATATACGTCTTATCTTGTCAACTTAAAATTTTGAAGCATTTCAGAAAATATCAAATTTTTTATAAAAAATCCAAAGGGGTTAGCCTTTGGTTTTTTTACCAAAAACATCGATTTCCATCAAAACTTGCCGTAAATTCGGCTTTCTTCCCCATGAAGCTTCTTATCTTTGTCAAATACGTGTTATCATGTCATACTTAAAATTTTGAAGCATTTCGAAAAATATCAATTTTTTTATAAAAAATCCAAAGGGGTTAGCCTTTGGTTTTTTTACAAAAAACAGCGGTTTCCATCAAAACTCACCATAAATTCAGTTTTGTTGCCCATGAAGCTTCTTATCTTTGTCATATACGTGTTACCTTGTCATACTTAAAATTTTGAAGCATTTCAGAAAATATCATTTTTTTTATAAAAAATCCAAAGGATTTAGCCTTTGGTTTTTTTTACCAAAAACAGCGATTTCCATCAAAACTTGCCATAAATTTGGCTTTCTTTCCCATGAAGCTTCTTATCTTTGCCATATACGTGTTATCTTGTCATACTTAAAATTTTGAAGCATTTCAGAAAATATCAAATTTTTAATAAAAAATCCAAAGGGGTTAGCCTTTTTTATTTTTACCAAAAAAAGCGATTTCCATCAAAACTTGCCAAAAAATTTGGTTTTCTTCCCCATGAAGCTTCTTATCTTTGTCATAGACGTGTTAACTTGTCATACTTAAAATTTTGAAGCATTTCAGAAAATATCAAATTTTTTATAAAAATCCAAAGGGGTTAGCCTTTGTTTTTTTACCAAAAACAGCGGTTTCCATCAAAACTTGCCATAAATTTGGTTTTCTTCCCCATGGAGCTTCTTATCTTTTTCATATACGTGTTATCTTGTCATACTTAAATTTTGAAGCATTTAGGAAAATATCAAAAATTTTATAAAAAATCCAAAGAGGTTAGCCTTTGGTTTTTTTTACCAAAACAGCGATTTCCATAAAAAATCGCCATAAATTCGGTTTTCTTTCCCATGAAGCTTCTTATCTTTTTCATATACGTGTTATCTTGTCATACTTAAATTTTGAAGCATTTCGGAAAATATCAATTTTTTATAAAAAATCCAAAGGGGTTAGCCTTTGGTTTTTTTTTACAAAAAACAGCGGTTTCCATCAAAACTCACCATAAATTCAGTTTTGTTGCCCATGAAGCTTCTTATCTTTGTCATATACGTGTTATCTTGTCATACTTAAAATTTTGAAGCATTTCAGAAAATATCATTTTTTTATAAAAAATCCAAAGGGGTTAGCCTTTGGTTATTTTTACCAAAAACAGCGATTTCCATCAAAACTTGCCGTAAATTCGGTTTTCATGCCCATGGAGCTTCTTATCTTTGTCATATACATGTTATCTTGTCATACTTAAATTTTGAAGCATTTCGGAAAATATCAATTTTTTTATAAAAATCCAAAGGGGTTAGCCTTAGTTTTTTTACCAAAAACAGCGGTTTCCATCAAAACTCACCATAAATTCAGTTTTATTGCCGATGAAGCTTCTTATCTTTGTCGTATACGTGTTATCTTGTCATACTTAAAATTTTTAAGCATTTCAGAAAATATCAAATTTTTTATAAAAAATCCAAAGGGGTTAGCCTTTGGTTTTTTTTACCAAAAACAGCGAATTCCATCAAAACTTGCCATAAATTTGGTTTTCTTCTCCCATGAAGCTTCTTATCTTTTTCATATACGTGTTTTCTTGTCATACTTAAAATTTTGAAGCATTTCGTAAAATATCAAATTTTTTATAAAAAATCCAAAGGGGTTAGCCTTTGGTTTTTTTACCAAAAAAAGCGAATTCCATCAAAACTTGCCATAAATTTGGTTTTCTTCCCCATGAAGCTTCTTATCTTTTTCATATATGTGTTGTCTTGTCATACTTAAATTTTGAAGCATTTAGGAAAATATCAAAAATATTATAAAAAATCCAAAGGGGTTAGCCTTTGGTTTTTTTTTTACCAAAAACAGCGATTTAAATCAAAACTCGCCATAAATTTGGTTTTCTTTCCCATGAAGCTTCTTATCTTTGTCATATACGTGTTATCTTGTCATACTTAAATTTTGAAGCATTTCGGAAAATATCAATTTTTTATAAAAAATCCAAGGGGTTAGCCTTTGGTTTTTTTTACAAAAAACAGCGGTTTCCATCAAAACTCATCATAAATTCAGTTTTGTTGCCCATGAAGCTTCTTATCTTTGTCATATACGTGTTATCTTTTCATACTTAAAATTTTGAAACATTTCAAAAATATCATTTTTTTTATAAAAAATCCAAAGGGGTTAGCCTTTGGTTATTTTTACCAAAAACAGAGATTTCCATCAAAACTTGCCGTAAATTCGGTTTTCTTGCCCATGGAGCTTCTTATCTTTGTCATATACGTGTTATCTTGTCATACTTAAATTTTGAAGCATTTTGGAAAATATCAATTATTTTTATAAAAATCCAAAGGGGTTAGCCTTTGTTTTTTACCAAAAACAGCGGTTTCCTTCAAAACTCACCATAAATTCAGTTTTCTTGCTCATGAAGCTTCTTATCTTTGTCGTATACGTGTTATCTTGTCATACTTAAAATTTTGAAGCATTTCAGAAAATATCAAATTTTTTATAAAAAATCCAAAGGGGTTAGCCTTTGTTTTTTTTACCAAAAACAGCGAATTCCATCAAAACTTGTCATAAATTTGGTTTTCTTTCCCATGAAGCTTCTTATCTTTTTCATATACGTGTTTTCTTGTCATACTTAAAATTTTGAAGCATTTCGAAAAATATCAATTTTTTTATAAAAAATCCAAAGGGGTTAGCCTTTGGTTTTTTTACCAAAAAAAGCGAATTCCATCAAAAATTGCCATAAATTTGGTTTTCTTCCCCATGAAGCTTCTTATCTTTTTTATATACGTGTTGTCTTGTCATACTTAAATTTTGAAGCATTTAGGAAAATATCAAAAATATTATAAAAAATACAAAGGGGTTAGCCTTTGGTTTTTTTACCAAAAACAGCGATTTCCATCAAAACTTGCCATAAATTCGGCTTTCTTCCCCATGAAGCTTCTTATCTTTGTCATACACGTGTTATCTTGTCATACTTAAAATTTTGAAGCATTTCGGAAAATATCAAATTTTTTATAAAAAATCCAAAGGGGTTAGCCTTTGGTTTTTTTACCAAAAAAAGCGATTTCCATCAAAACTTGCCATAAATTTGGTTTTCTTCCCCATGAAGCTTCTTATCTTTGTCATATATGTGTTACCTTTGTCATATTTAAAATTTTGAAGCATTTCGGAAAATATCAAATTTTTTATAAAAAATCCAAAGGGGTTAGCCTTTGGTTTTTTTACCAAAAAAAACGAATTCCATTAAAACTTGCCATAAATTTGGTTTTCTTCCCCATGAAGCTTCTTATCTTTTTCATATACGTGTTGTCTTGTCATACTTAAATTTTGAAGCATTTAGGAAAATATCAAAAATTTATAAAAAATCCAAAGGGGTTAGCCTTTGGTTATTTTTACCAAAAACAGCGATTTCCATCAAAACTTGCCGTAAATTCGGTTTTCTTGCCCATGGAGCTTCTTATCTTTGTCATATACGTGTTATCTTGTCATACTTAAATTTTGAAGCATTTTGGAAAATATCAATTATTTTATAAAAATCCAAAGGGGGTAGCCTTTGTTTCTTTTACCAAAAACAGCGGTTTCCATCAAAACTCACCATAAATTCAGTTTTCTTGCCCATGAATCTTCTTATCTTTTTCGTATACGTGTTATCTTGTCATACTTAAAATTTTGAAGCATTTCAGAAAATATCAAATTTTTTACAAAAAATCCAAAGGGGTTAGCCTTTGGTTTTTTACCAGAAACTGCGATTTTCATCAAAACTTGCCATAAATTCGGCTTTCTTCCACATGAAGCTTCTTATCTTTTTCATATACGTGTTATCTTGTCATACTTAAAATTTTGAAGCATTTCAGAAAATATCAAATTTTTTATAAAAAATCCAAAGGGGTTAGCCTTTGGTTGTTTTTACCAAAAACAGCGATTTCCATCAAAACTTGCTATAAATTCGGCTTTCTTGCCCATGAAGCTTTTTATCTTTGTCATATACCTGTTATCTTGTCATACTTAAATTTTGAAGCATTTTGGAAAATATCAATTTTTTTATAAAAATCCAAAGGTGTTAGCCTTTGGTTTTTTTACCAAAAACAGCGATTTCCATCAAAACTTGCCATAAATTCGGCTTTCTTCCCCATGAGCTTCTTATCTTTGTCATATATGTGTTATCTTGTCATACATAAAATTTCGAAGCATTTCAGAAAATATCAAATTTTTTATAAAAAATTCAAAGGGGTTAGCCTTTGGTTTTTTACCAAAAACAGCGATTTCCATTCTAAAACTTGCCATAAATTTGGTTTTCTTCCCCATGAAGCTTCTTATCTATTTCATATACGTGTTGTCTTGTCATACTTAAAATTTTGAAGCATTTCAGAAAATATCATTTTTTTATAAAAAATCCAAAGGATTTAGCCTTTGGTTTTTTACCAAAAACAGCGATTTCCATCAAAACTTGCCATAAATTCGGCTTTCTTCCCCATGAAGCTTCTTATCTTTGTCATACACGTGTTATCTTGTCATACTTAAAATTTTGAAGCATTTCGGAAAATATCAAATTTTTTATAAAAAATCCAAAGGGGTTAGCCTTTGGTTTTTTTACCAAAAAAAGCGATTTCCATCAAAACTTGCCATAAATTTGGTTTTCTTCCCCATGAAGCTTCTTATCTTTGTCATATACGTGTTACCTTGTCATACTTAAAATTTTGAAGCATTTCGGAAAATACCAATTTTTTTATAAAAAATCCAAAGGGGTTAGCCTTTGGTTTTTTTACCAAAAAAAGTGAATTACATTAAAACTTGCCATAAATTTGGTTTTCTTCCCCATGAAGCTTCTTATCTTTTTCATATACGTGTTGTCTTGTCATACTTAAATTCTGAAGCATTTAGGAAAATATCAAAAAATTTATAAAAAATCCAAAGGGGTTAGCCTTTGGTTATTTTTACCAAAAACAGCGATTTCCATCAAAACTTGCCGTAAATTCGGTTTTCTTGCCCATGGAGCTTCTTATCTTTGTCATATACGTGTTATCTTGTCATACTTAAATTTTGAAGCATTTTGGAAAATATGAATTTTTTTATAAAAATCCAAAGGGGGTAGCCTTTGTTTCTTTTACCAAAAACAGCGGTTTCCATCAAAACTCACCATAAATTCAGTTTTCTTGCCCATGAATCTTCTTATCTTTTTCGTATACGTGTTATCTTGTCATACTTAAAATTTTGAAGCATTTCAGAAAATATCAAATTTTTAACAAAAAATCCAAAGGGGTTAGCCTTTGGTTTTTTTACCAGAAACTGCGATTTTCATCAAAACTTGCCATAAATTCGGCTTTCTTCCACATGAAGCTTCTTATCTTTTTCATATACGTGTTATCTTGTCATACTTAAAATTTTGAAGCATTTCGAAAAATATCAATTTTTTATAAAAAAATGCAAAGGGGTTAGCCTTTGGTTTTTTTACCAAAAAAGCGAATTACATCAAAACTTGCCATAAATTTGGTTTTCTTCCCCATGAAGCTTCTTATCTTTTTCATATACGTGTTGTCTTGTCATACTTAAATTTTGAAGCATTTAGGAAAATATCAAAAATTTTATAAACAATCCAGAGGGGATAGCCTTTGGTTTTTTTACCAAAAACAGCGATTTCCATCAAAACTTGTCGTAAATTCTGTTTTCTTGCCCATGAAGCTTCTTATCTTTGTCATATACGTGTTATCTTGGCATACTTAAATTTTGAAGCATTTTGGAAAATATCAAATTTTTTATAAAAATCCAAAGGGGTTAGCCTTTAGTTTTTTACCAAAAACAGCGGTTTCCATCAAAACTCACCATAAAATCAGTTTTCTTGCCCATGAAGCTTCTTATCTTTGTCATATACGTCTTATCTTGTCAACTTAAAATTTTGAAGCATTTCAGAAAATATCAAATTTTTTATAAAAAATCCAAAGGGGTTAGCCTTTGATTTTTTTACCAAAAACATCGATTTCCATCAAAACTTGCCGTAAATTCGGCTTTCTTCCACATGAAGCTTCTTATCTTTGTCAAATACGTGTTATCATGTCATACTTAAAATTTTGAAGCATTTCGGAAAATATCAAATTTTTTATAAAAAATCCAAAGGGGTTAGCCTTTGGTTTTTTTACAAAAAACAGCGGTTTCCATCAAAACTCACCATAAATTCAGTTTTGTTGCCCATGAAGCTTCTTATCTTTGTCATATACGTGTTACCTTGTCATACTTAAAATTTTGAAGCATTTCAGAAAATATCATTTTTTTTATAAAAAATCCAAAGGATTTAGCCTTTGGTTTTTTTTACCAAAAACAGCGATTTCCATCAAAACTTGCCATAAATTTGGCTTTCTTTCCCATGAAGCTTCTTATCTTTGCCATATACGTGTTATCTTGTCATACTTAAAATTTTGAAGCATTTCAGAAAATATCAAATTTTTAATAAAAAATCCAAAGGGGTTAGCCTTTTTTATTTTTACCAAAAAAAGCGATTTCCATCAAAACTTGCCAAAAAATTTGGTTTTCTTCCCCATGAAGCTTCTTATCTTTGTCATAGACGTGTTAACTTGTCATACTTAAAATTTTGAAGCATTTCAGAAAATATCAAATTTTTTATAAAAATCCAAAGGGGTTAGCCTTTGTTTTTTTACCAAAAACAGCGGTTTCCATCAAAACTTGCCATAAATTTGGTTTTCTTCCCCATGAAGCTTCTTATCTTTTTCATATACGTGTTATCTTGTCATACTTAAATTTTGAAGCATTTAGGAAAATATCAAAAATTTTATAAAAAATCCAAAGAGGTTAGCCTTTGGTTTTTTTTACCAAAAACAGCGATTTCCATAAAAAATCGCCATAAATTCGGTTTTCTTTCCCATGAAGCTTCTTATCTTTTTCATATACGTGTTATCTTGTCATACTTAAATTTTGAAGCATTTCGGAAAATATCAATTTTTTATAAAAAATCCAAAGGGGTTAGCCTTTGGTTTTTTTTTACAAAAAACAGCGGTTTCCATCAAAACTCACCATAAATTCAGTTTTGTTGCCCATGAAGCTTCTTATCTTTGTCATATACGTGTTATCTTGTCATACTTAAAATTTTGAAGCATTTCAGAAAATATCATTTTTTTTATAAAAAATCCAAAGGGGTTAGCCTTTGGTTATTTTTACCAAAAACAGCGATTTCCATCAAAACTTGCCGTAAATTCGGTTTTCATGCCCATGGAGCTTCTTATCTTTGTCATATACATGTTATCTTGTCATACTTAAATTTTGAAGCATTTCGGAAAATATCAATTTTTTTATAAAAATCCAAAGGGGTTAGCCTTAGTTTTTTTACCAAAAACAGCGGTTTCCATCAAAACTCACCATAAATTCAGTTTTATTGCCGATGAAGCTTCTTATCTTTGTCGTATACGTGTTATCTTGTCATACTTAAAATTTTTAAGCATTTCAGAAAATATCAAATTTTTTATAAAAAATCCAAAGGGGTTAGCCTTTGGTTTTTTTTACCAAAAACAGCGAATTCCATCAAAACTTGCCATAAATTTGGTTTTCTTCCCCATGAAGCTTCTTATCTTTTTCATGTACGTGTTTTCTTGTCATACTTAAAATTTTGAAGCATTTCGGAAAATATCAAATTTTTTATAAAAAATCCAAAGGGGTTAGCCTTTGGTTTTTTTACCAAAAAAAGCGAATTCCATCAAAACTTGCCATAAATTTGGTTTTCTTCCCCATGAAGCTTCTTATCTTTTTCATATATGTGTTGTCTTGTCATACTTAAATTTTGAAGCATTTAGGAAAATATCAAAAATATTATAAAAAATCCAAAGGGGTTAGCCTTTGTTTTTTTTTTTACCAAAAACAGCGATTTCCATCAAAACTCGCCATAAATTTGGTTTTCTTTCCCATGAAGCTTCTTATCTTTGTCATATACGTGTTATCTTGTCATAAATTTTGAAGCATTTCGGAAAATATCAATTTTTTATAAAAAATCCAAAGGGGTTAGCCTTTGGTTTTTTTTACAAAAAACAGCGGTTTCCATCAAAACTCATCATAAATTCAGTTTTGTTGCCCATGAAGCTTCTTATCTTTGTCATATACGTGTTATCTTGTCATACTTAAAATTTTGAAACATTTCAAAAAATATCATTTTTTTTATAAAAAATCCAAAGGGGTTAGCCTTTGGTTATTTTTACCAAAAACAGAGATTTCCATCAAAACTTGCCGTAAATTCGGTTTTCTTGCCCATGGAGCTTCTTATCTTTGTCATATACGTGTTATCTTGTCATACTTAAATTTTGAAGCATTTTGGAAAATATCAATTTTTTTTATAAAAATCCAAAGGGGTTAGCCTTTGTTTTTTACCAAAAACAGCGGTTTCCTTCAAAACTCACCATAAATTCAGTTTTCTTGCTCATGAAGCTTCTTATCTTTGTCGTATACGTGTTATCTTGTCATACTTAAAATTTTGAAGCATTTCAGAAAATATCAAATTTTTTATAAAAAATCCAAAGGGGTTAGCCTTTGGTTTTTTTACCAAAAACAGCGAATTCCATCAAAACTTGTCATAAATTTGGTTTTCTTTCCCATGAAGCTTCTTATCTTTTTCATATACGTGTTTTCTTGTCATACTTAAAATTTTGAAGCATTTCGAAAAATATCAATTTTTTTATAAAAAATCCAAAGGGGTTAGCCTTTGGTTTTTTTACCAAAAAAAGCGAATTCCATCAAAAATTGCCATAAATTTGGTTTTCTTCCCCATGAAGCTTCTTATCTTTGTCATATACGTGTTATCTTATCATACTTAAAATTTTGAAGCATTTCAGAAAATATCATTTTTTTATAAAAAATACAAAGGGGTTAGCCTTTGGTTATTTTTACCAAAAACAGCGATTTCCATCAAAACTTGCCGTAAATTCGGTTTTCTTGCCCATGGAGCTTCTTATCTTTGTCATATACGTGTTATCTTGTCATACTTAAATTTTGAAGCATTTTGGAAAATATCAATTTTTTTATAAAAATCCAAAGGGGTTAGCCTTTGTTTTTTTACCAAAAACAGCGGTTTCCATCAAAACTCACCATAAATTCAGTTTTCTTGCCCATGAAGCTTCTTATCTTTGTCGTATACGTGTTATCTTATCATACTTAAAATTTTGAAGCATTTCAGAAAATATCAATTTTTTTATAAAAAATCCAAAGGGGTTAGCCTTTGGTTTTTTACCAAAAACAGCGAATTCCATCAAAACTTGCCATAGATTTGGTTTTCTTCCCCATGAAGCTTCTTATCTTTTTCATATACGTGTTTTCTTGTCATACTTAAAATTTTGAAGCATGTCAGAAAATATCAAATTTTTTATAAAAAAATCAAAGGGGTTAGCCTTTGGTTTTTTACCAAAAACAGTGATTTCCATCAAAACTTGCCATAAATTCGGCTTTCTTCCACATGAAGCTTCTTATCTTTTTCATATACATGTTGTCTTGTCATACTTAAATTTTGAAGCATTTAGGAAAATATCAAAAATATTATAAAAAATCCAAAGGGGTTAGCCTTTGGTTTTTTACCAAAAAAGCGAATTACATCAAAACTTGCCATAAATTTGGTTTTCTTCCCCATGAAGCTTCTTATCTTTTTCATATATGTGTTGTCATACTTAAATTTTGAAGCATTTAGAAAAATATCAAAATTTTATAAAAAAATCCAAAGGGGTTAGCCTTTGTTTTTTACCAAAAAAAGCGATTTCCATCAAAACTTGCCATAAATTTGGTTTTCTTCCCCATGAAGCTTGTTATCTTTTTCATATACGTGTTGTCTTGTCATACTTAAATTTTGAAGCATTTAGGAAAATATCAAAAAATTTATAAAAAATCCAAAGGGGTTAGCCTTTGGTTATTTTTACCAAAAACAGCGATTTCCATCAAAACTTGCCGTAAATTCGGTTTTCTTGCCCATGGAGCTTCTTATCTTTGTCATATACGTGTTATCTTGTCATACTTAAATTTTGAAGCATTTTGGAAAATATCAATTTTTTATAAAAATCCAAAGGGGGTAGCCTTTGTTTCTTTTACCAAAAACAGCGGTTTCCATCAAAACTCACCATAAATTCAGTTTTCTTGCCCATGAATCTTCTTATCTTTTTCGTATACGTGTTATCGTGTCATACTTAAAATTTTGAAGCATTTCAGAAAATATCAAATTTTTTACAAAAAATCCAAAGGGGTTAGCCTTTGGTTTTTTACCAGAAAGTGCGATTTTCATCAAAACTTGCCATAAATTCGGCTTTCTTCCACATGAAGCTTCTTATCTTTTTCATATACGTGTTATCTTGTCATACTTAAAATTTTGAAGCATTTCGAAAAATATCAATTTTTTATAAAAAATCCAAAGGGGTTAGCCTTTGGTTTTTTTACCAAAAAAGCGAATTACATCAAAACTTGCCATAAATTTGGTTTTCTTCCCCATGAAGCTTCTTATCTTTTTCATATACGTGTTGTCTTGTCATACTTAAATTTTGAAGCATTTAGGAAAATATCAAAAATTTTATAAAAAATCCAGAGGGGATAGCTTTGGTTTTTTTACCAAAAACAGCGATTTCCATCAAAACTTGTCGTAAATTCTGTTTTCTTGCCCATGAAGCTTCTTATCTTTGTCATATACGTGTTATCTTGGCATACTTAAATTTTGAAGCATTTCGGAAAATATCAAATTTTTTATAAAAATCCAAAGGGGTTAGCCTTTAGTTTTTTACCAAAAACAGCGGTTTCCATCAAAACTCACCATAAAATCAGTTTTCTTGCCCATGAAGCTTCTTATCTTTGTCATATACGTCTTATCTTGTCAACTTAAAATTTTGAAGCATTTCAGAAAATATCAAATTTTTTATAAAAAATCCAAAGGGGTTAGCCTTTGGTTTTTTTACCAAAAACATCGATTTCCATCAAAACTTGCCGTAAATTCGGCTTTCTTCCCCATGAAGCTTCTTATCTTTGTCAAATACGTGTTATCATGTCATACTTAAAATTTTGAAGCATTTCGGAAAATATCAAATTTTTTATAAAAAATCCAAAGGGGTTAGCCTTTGGTTTTTTTACAAAAAACAGCGGTTTCCATCAAAACTCACCATAAATTCAGTTTTGTTGCCCATGAAGCTTCTTATCTTTGTCATATACGTGTTACCTTGTCATACTTAAAATTTTGAAGCATTTCAGAAAATATCATTTTTTTATAAAAAATCCAAAGGATTTAGCCTTTGATTTTTTTACCAAAAACAGCGATTTCCATCAAAACTTGCCATAAATTTGGCTTTCTTTCCCATGAAGCTTCTTATCTTTGTCATATACGTGTTATCTTGTCATACTTAAAATTTTGAAGCATTTCAGAAAATATCAAATTTTTAATAAAAAATCCAAAGGGGTTAGCCTTTTTTATTTTTACCAAAAAAAGCGATTTCCATCGAAACTTGCCATAAAAATTTGGTTTTCTTCCCCATGAAGCTTCTTATCTTTGTCATAGACGTGTTAACTTGTCATACTTAAAATTTTGAAGCATTTTAGAAAATATCAAATTTTTTATAAAAATCCAAAGGGGTTAGCCTTTGTTTTTTTTACCAAAAACAGCGGTTTCCATCAAAACCCACCATAAATTCAGTTTTCTTGCCCATGAAGCTTCTTATCTTTGTCGTATATGTGTTATCTTGTCATACTTAAAATTTTGAAGCATTTCAGAAAATATCAAATTTTTTATAAAAAATCCAAAGGGGTTAGCCTTTGGTTTTTTTTTTACCAAAAACAGCGATTTCCATCAAAACTTGCCATAAATTCGGCTTTCTTGCCCATGAAGCTTTTTATCTTTGTCATATACGTGTTATCTTGTCATACTTAAATTTTGAAGCATTTTGAAAAATATCAATTTTTTTATAAAAATCCAAAGGTGTTAGCCTTTGGTTTTTTTTACCAAAAACAGCGATTTCCATCAAAACTTGCCATAAATTCGGCTTTCTTCCTCATGAGCTTCTTATCTTTGTCAAATACGTGTTATCATGTCATACTTAAAATTTTGAAGCATTTCGGAAAATATCAAATTTTTTATAAAAAATCCAAAGGGGTTAGCCTTTGGTTTTTTTACAAAAAACAGCGGTTTCCATCAAAACTCACCATAAATTCAGTTTTGTTGCCCATGAAGCTTCTTATCTTTGTCATATACGTGTTACCTTGTCATACTTAAAATTTTGAAGCATTTCAGAAAATATCATTTTTTTATAAAAAATCCAAAGGATTTAGCCTTTGATTTTTTTACCAAAAACAGCGATTTCCATCAAAACTTGCCATAAATTTGGCTTTCTTTCCCATGAAGCTTCTTATCTTTGTCATATACGTGTTATCTTGTCATACTTAAAATTTTGAAGCATTTCAGAAAATATCAAATTTTTAATAAAAAATCCAAAGGGGTTAGCCTTTTTTATTTTTACCAAAAAAAGCGATTTCCATCGAAACTTGCCATAAAAATTTGGTTTTCTTCCCCATGAAGCTTCTTATCTTTGTCATAGACGTGTTAACTTGTCATACTTAAAATTTTGAAGCATTTTAGAAAATATCAAATTTTTTATAAAAATCCAAAGGGGTTAGCCTTTGTTTTTTTTACCAAAAACAGCGGTTTCCATCAAAACCCACCATAAATTCAGTTTTCTTGCCCATGAAGCTTCTTATCTTTGTCGTATATGTGTTATCTTGTCATACTTAAAATTTTGAAGCATTTCAGAAAACATCAAATTTTTTATAAAAAATCCAAAGGGGTTAGCCTTTGGTTTTTTACCAAAAACAGCGATTTCCATTCTAAAACTTGCCATAAATTTGGTTTTCTTGCCCATGAAGCTTTTTATCTTTGTCATATACGTGTTATCTTGTCATACTTAAATTTTGAAGCATTTTGGAAAATATCAATTTTTTTTATAAAAATCCAAAGGTGTTAGCCTTTGGTTTTTTTACCAAAAACAGCGATTTCCATCAAAACTTGCCATAAATTCGGCCTTCTTCCCCATGAGCTTCTTATCTTTGTCATATATGTGTTATCTTGTCATACATAAAATTTCGAAGCATTTCAGAAAATATCAAATTTTTTATAAAAAATTCAAAGGGGTTAGCCTTTGGTTTTTTACCAAAAACAGCGATTTCCATTCTAAAACTTGCCATAAATTTGGTTTTCTTCCCCATGAAGCTTCTTATCTATTTCATATACGTGTTGTCTTGTCATACTTAAAATTTTGAAGCATTTTAGAAAATATCATTTTTTATAAAAAATCCAAAGGATTTAGCCTTTGGTTTTTTACCAAAAACAGCGATTTCCATCAAAACTTGCCATAAATTCGGCTTTCTTCCCCATGAAGCTTCTTATCTTTGTCATATACGTGTTATCTTGTCATACTTAAATTTTGAAGCATTTTGGAAAATATCAATTTTTTTATAAAAATCCAAAGGGGTTAGCCTTTGTTTTTTTACCAAAAACAGCGGTTTCCTTCAAAACTCACCATAAATTAAGTTTTCTTGCTCATGAAGCTTCTTATCTTTGTCGTATACGTGTTATCTTGTCATACTTAAAATTTTGAAGCATTTCAGAAAATATCAAATTTTTTATAAAAAATCCAAAGGGGTTAGCCTTTGGTTTTTTTACCAAAAACAGCGAATTCCATCAAAACTTGCCATAAATTTGGTTTTCTTTCCCATGAAGCTTCTTATCTTTTTCATATACGTGTTTTCTTGTCATACTTAAAATTTTGAAGCATTTCGGAAAATATCAATTTTTTTATAAAAAATCCAAAGGGGTTAGCCTTTGGTTTTTTTACCAAAAAAAAGCGAATTCCATCAAAAATTGCCATAAATTTGGTTTTCTTCCCCATGAAGCTTCTTATCTTTTCATATACGTGTTGGCTTGTCATACTTAAATTTTGAAGCATTTAGGAAAATATCAAAAATATTATAAAAAATCCAAAGGGGTTAGCCTTTGGTTTTTTTACCAAAAACAGCGATTTCCATCAAAACTTGCCGTAAATTCGGTTTTCTTGCCCATGAAGCTTCTTATCTTTGTCATATACGTGTTATCTTATCATACTTAAATTTTGAAGCATTTCGGAAAATATCAAATTTTTTATAAAAATCCAAAGGGGTTAGCCTTTGTTTTTTTACCAAAAACAGTGGTTTCCATCAAAACTCACCATAAAATCAGTTTTCTTGCCCATGAAGCTTCTTATCTTTGTCATATACGTGTTATCTTGTCATACTTAAAATTTTGAAGCATTTCAGAAAATATCAAATTTTTTATATAAAATCCAAAGGGGTTAGCCTTTGGTTTTTTACCAAAAACAGCGATTTCCATCAAAACTTGCCATAAATTCAGTTTTCTTGCCCATGAAGCTTTTTATCTTTGTCATATACGTGTTATCTTGTCATACTTAAAATTTTGAAGCATTTCAGAAAATATCATTTTTTTATAAAAAATCCAAAGGATTTAGCCTTTGGTTTTTTTACCAAAAACAGCGATTTCCATCAAAACTTGCCATAAATTCGGCTTTCTTCCCCATGAAGCTTCTTATCTTTGTCATACACGTGTTATCTTGTCATACTTAAAATTTTGAAGCATTTCGGAAAATATCAAATTTTTTATAAAAAATCCAAAGGGGTTAGCCTTTGGTTTTTTTACCAAAAAAAGCGATTTCCATCAAAACTTGCCATAAATTTGGTTTTCTTCCCCATGAAGCTTCTTATCTTTTTCATATACGTGTTATCTTGTCACACTTAAATTTTGAAGCATTTAGGAAAATATCAAAAATATTATAAAAAATCCAAAGGGGTTAGCCTTTGGTTTTTTTACCAAAAAAAGCGAATTCCATTAAAACTTGCCATAAATTTGGTTTTCTTCCCCATGAAGCTTCTTATCTTTTTTATATACGTGTTTTCTTGTCATACTTAAATTTTGAAGCATTTAGGAAAATATCAAAAAATTTATAAAAAATCCAAAGGGGTTAGACTTTGGTTATTTTTACCAAAAACAGCGATTTCCATCAAAACTTGCCGTAAATTCGGTTTTCTTGCCCATGGAGCTTCTTATCTTTGTCATATACGTGTTATCTTGTCATACTTAAATTTTGAAGCATTTTGGAAAATATCAATTTTTTTATAAAAATCCAAAGGGGGTAGCCTTTGTTTCTTTTACCAAAAACAGCGGTTTCCATCAAAACTCACCATAAATTCAGTTTTCTTGCCCATGAATCTTCTTATCTTTTTCGTATACGTGTTATCTTGTCATACTTAAAATTTTGAAGCATTTCAGAAAATATCAAATTTTTTACAAAAAATCCAAAGGGGTTAGCCTTTGGTTTTTTTACCAGAAACTGCGATTTTCATCAAAACTTGCCATAAATTCGGCTTTCTTCCACATGAAGCTTCTTATCTTTTTCATATACGTGTTATCTTGTCATACTTAAATTTTGAAGCATTTCGAAAAATATCAATTTTTTATAAAAAATCCAAAGGGGTTAGCCTTTGGTTTTTTACCAAAAAAGCGAATTACATCAAAACTTGCCATAAATTTGGTTTTCTTCCCCATGAAGCTTCTTATCTTTTTCATATACGTGTTGTCTTGTCATACTTAAATTTTGAAGCATTTAGGAAAATATCAAAAATTTTATAAAAAATCCAGAGGGGATAGCCTTTGGTTTTTTTACCAAAAACAGCGATTTCCATCAAAACTTGTCGTAAATTCTGTTTTCTTGCCCATGAAGCTTCTTATCTTTGTCATATACGTGTTATCTTGGCATACTTAAATTTTGAAGCATTTCGGAAAATATCAAATTTTTTATAAAAATCCAAAGGGGTTAGCCTTTAGTTTTTTACCAAAAACAGCGGTTTCCATCAAAACTCACCATAAAATCAGTTTTCTTGCCCATGAAGCTTCTTATCTTTGTCATATACGTCTTATCTTGTCAACTTAAAATTTTGAAGCATTTCAGAAAATATCAAATTTTTTATAAAAAATCCAAAGGGGTTAGCCTTTGGTTTTTTTACCAAAAACATCGATTTCCATCAAAACTTGCCGTAAATTCGGCTTTCTTCCCCATGAAGCTTCTTATCTTTGTCAAATACGTGTTATCATGTCATACTTAAAATTTTGAAGCATTTCGGAAAATATCAAATTTTTTATAAAAAATTCAAAGGGGTTAGCCTTTGGTTTTTTACCAAAAACAACGATTTCCATTCTAAAACTTGCCATAAATTTGGTTTTCTTCCCCATGAAGCTTCTTATCTATTTCATATACGTGTTGTCTTGTCATACTTAAAATTTTGAAGCATTTCAGAAAATATCATTTTTTATAAAAAATCCAAAGGATTTAGCCTTTGGTTTTTTACCAAAAACAGCGATTTCCATCAAAACTTGCCATAAATTCGGCTTTCTTCCCCATGAAGCTTCTTATCTTTGTCATATACGTGTTATCTTGTCATACTTAAATTTTGAAGCATTTTGGAAAATATCAATTTTTTTATAAAAATCCAAAGGGGTTAGCCTTTGTTTTTTTACCAAAAACAGCGGTTTCCTTCAAAACTCACCATAAATTAAGTTTTCTTGCTCATGAAGCTTCTTATCTTTGTCGTATACGTGTTATCTTGTCATACTTAAAATTTTGAAGCATTTCAGAAAATATCAAATTTTTTATAAAAAATCCAAAGGGGTTAGCCTTTGGTTTTTTTACCAAAAACAGCGAATTCCATCAAAACTTGCCATAAATTTGGTTTTCTTTCCCATGAAGCTTCTTATCTTTTTCATATACGTGTTTTCTTGTCATACTTAAAATTTTGAAGCATTTCGGAAAATATCAATTTTTTTATAAAAAATCCAAAGGGGTTAGCCTTTGGTTTTTTTACCAAAAAAAAGCGAATTCCGTCAAAAATTACCATAAATTTGGTTTTCTTCCCCATGAAGCTTCTTATCTTTTTCATATACGTGTTGGCTTGTCATACTTAAATTTTGAAGCATTTAGGAAAATATCAAAAATATTATAAAAAATCCAAAGGGGTTAGCCTTTGGTTTTTTTACCAAAAACAGCGATTTCCATCAAAACTTGCCGTAAATTCGGTTTTCTTGCCCATGAAGCTTCTTATCTTTGTCATATACGTGTTATCTTATCATACTTTAATTTTGAAGCATTTCGGAAAATATCAATTTTTTTATAAAAATCCAAAGGGGTTAGCCTTTGTTTTTTTACCAAAAACAGTGGTTTCCATCAAAACTCACCATAAAATCAGTTTTCTTGCCCATGAAGCTTCTTATCTTTGTCATATACGTGTTATCTTGTCATACTTAAAATTTTGAAGCATTTCAGAAAATATCAAATTTTTTATATAAAATCCAAAGGGGTTAGCCTTTGGTTTTTTACCAAAAACAGCGATTTCCATCAAAACTTGCCATAAATTCAGTTTTCTTGCCCATGAAGCTTTTTATCTTTGTCATATACGTGTTATCTTGTCATACTTAAAATTTTGAAGCATTTCAGAAAATATCATTTTTTTATAAAAAATCCAAAGGATTTAGCCTTTGGTTTTTTACAAAAACAGCGATTTCCATCAAAACTTGCCATAAATTTGGCTTTCTTCCCCATGAAGCTTCTTATCTTTGTCATATACGTGTTATCTTGTCATACTTAAAATTTTGAAGCATCTCAGAAAATATCAAATTTTTTATAAAAAATCCAAAGGGGTTAGCCTTTGGTTTTTTTACCAAAAAAAGAGATTTCCATCAAAACTTGCCATAAATTCAGTTTTCTTGCTCATGAAGCTTCTTATCTTTGTCGTATATGTGTTATCTTGTCATACTTAAAATTTTGAAGCATTTCAGAAAATATCAAATTTTTTATAAAAAATCCAAAGGGGTTAGCCTTTGGTTTCTTTACCAAAAACAGCGAATTCCATCAAAACTTGCCATAAATTTGGTTTTCTTTCCCATGAAGCTTCTTATCTTTTTCATATACGTGTTTTCTTGTCATACTTAAAATTTTGAAGCATTTCAGAAAATATCAATTTTTTTATAAAAAATCCAAAGGGGTTAGCCTTTGGTTTTTTTACCAAAAAAAAGCGAATTCCATAAAAAATTGCCATAAATTTGGTTTTCTTCCCCATGAAGCTTCTTATCTTTTTCATATATGTGTTGTCTTGTCATACTTAAATTTTGAAGCATTTAATAAAATATCAAAAATATTATAAAAAATACAAAGGGGTTAGCCTTTGGTTTTTTTACCAAAAACAGCGATTTCCATCAAAACTTGCCGTAAATTCGGTTTTCTTGCCCATGAAGCTTCTTATCTTTGTCATATACGTGTTATCTTATCATACTTAAAATTTTGAAGCATTTCGGAAAATATCAAATTTTTTATAAAAAATCCAAAGGGGTTAGCCTTTGGTTTTTTTACCAAAAAAAGCGATTTCCATCAAAACTTGCCATAAATTTTGTTTTCTTCCCCATGAAGCTTCTTATCTTTGTCATATACGTGTTACCTTGTCATACTTAAAATTTTGAAGCATTTCGGAAAATATCAATTTTTTTATAAAAAATCCAAAGGGGTTAGCCTTTGGTTTTTTTACCAAAAAAAGCGAATTCCATTAAAACTTGCCACAAATTTGGTTTTCTTCCCCATGAAGCTTCTTATCTTTTTCATATACGTGTTTTCTTGTCATACTTAAATTTTGAAGCATTTAGGAAAATATCAAAAAATTTATAAAAAATCCAAAGGGGTTAGCCTTTGGTTATTTTTACCAAAAACAGCGATTTCCATCAAAACTTGCTGTAAATTCGGTTTTCTTGCCCATGGAGCTTCTTATCTTTGTCATATACGTGTTATCTTGTCATACTTAAATTTTGAAGCATTTTGGAAAATATCAATTTTTTTATAAAAATCCAAAGGGGGTAGCCTTTGTTTCTTTTACCAAAAACAGCGGTTTCCATCAAAACTCACCATAAATTCAGTTTTCTTGCCCATGAATCTTCTTATCTTTTTCGTATACGTGTTATCTTGTCATACTTAAAATTTTGAAGCATTTCAGAAAATATCAAATTTTTTACAAAAAATCCAAAGGGGTTAGCCTTTGGTTTTTTTACCAGAAACTGCGATTTTCATCAAAACTTGCCATAAATTCGGCTTTCTTCCACATGAAGCTTCTTATCTTTTTCATATACGTGTTATCTTGTCATACTTAAAATTTTGAAGCATTTCGAAAAATATCAATTTTTTATAAAAAATCCAAAGGGGTTAGCCTTTGGTTTTTTACCAAAAAAGCGAATTACATCAAAACTTGCCATAAATTTGGTTTTCTTCCCCATGAAGCTTCTTATCTTTTTCATATACGTGTTGTCTTGTCATACTTAAATTTTGAAGCATTTAGGAAAATATCAAAAATTTTATAAAAAATCCAGAGGGGATAGCCTTTGGTTTTTTTACCAAAAACAGCGATTTCCATCAAAACTTGTCGTAAATTCTGTTTTCTTGCCCATGAAGCTTCTTATCTTTGTCATATATGTGTTATCTTGGCATACTTAAATTTTGAAGCATTTCGGAAAATATCAAATTTTTTATAAAAATCCAAAGGGGTTAGCCTTTAGTTTTTTACCAAAAACAGCGGTTTCCATCAAAACTCACCATAAAATCAGTTTTCTTGCCCATGAAGCTTCTTATCTTTGTCATATACGTCTTATCTTGTCAACTTAAAATTTTGAAGCATTTCAGAAAATATCAAATTTTTTATAAAAAATCCAAAGGGGTTAGCCTTTGGTTTTTTTACCAAAAACATCGATTTCCATCAAAACTTGCCGTAAATTCGGCTTTCTTCCCCATGAAGCTTCTTATCTTTGTCAAATACGTGTTATCATGTCATACTTAAAATTTTGAAGCATTTCGGAAAATATCAAATTTTTTATAAAAAATTCAAAGGGGTTAGCCTTTGGTTTTTTTACAAAAAACAGCGGTTTCCATCAAAACTCACCATAAATTCAGTTTTGTTGCCCATGAAGCTTCTTATCTTTGTCATATACGTGTTACCTTGTCATACTTAAAATTTTGAAGCATTTCAGAAAATATCATTTTTTTATAAAAAATCCAAAGGATTTAGCCTATGGTTTTTTTACCAAAAACAGCGATTTCCATCAAAACTTGCCATAAATTTGGCTTTCTTTCCCATGAAGCTTCTTATCTTTGTCATATACGTGTTATCTTGTCATACTTAAAATTTTGAAGCATTTCAGAAAATATCAAATTTTTAATAAAAAATCCAAGGGGTTAGCCTTTTTTATTTTTACCAAAAAAAAGCGATTTCCATCGAAACTTGCCATAAAAATTTGGTTTTCTTCCCCATGAAGCTTCTTATCTTTGTCATAGACGTGTTAACTTGTCATACTTAAAATTTTGAAGCATTTCAGAAAATATCAAATTTTTTATAAAAATCCAAAGGGGTTAGCCTTTGTTTTTTTTTTACTAAAAACAGCGGTTTCCATCAAAACCCACCATAAATTCAGTTTTCTTGCCCATGAAGCTTCTTATCTTTGTCGTATACGTGTTATCTTGTCATACTTAAAATTTTGAAGCATTTCAGAAAATATCAAATTTTTTATAAAAAATCCAAAGGGGTTAGCCTTTGGTTTTTTTTACCAAAAACAGCGATTTCCATCAAAACTTGCCATAAATTCGGCTTTCTTGCCCATGAAGCTTTTTATCTTTGTCATATACGTGTTATCTTGTCATACTTAAATTTTGAAGCATTTTGGAAAATATAAAAAATATTATAAAAAATCCAAAGGGGTTAGCCTTTGTTTTTTTTACCAAAAACAGCGATTTCCATCAAAACCCACCATAAATTCAGTTTTCTTGCCCATGAAGCTTCTTATCTTTGTCATATACGTGTTAGCTTGTCATACTTAAAATTTTGAAGCATTTCAAAAAATATCATTTTTTTATAAAAAATCCAAAGGGGTTAGCCTTTGGTTTATTTTTACCAAAACAGAGATTTCCATCAAAACTTGCCGTAAATTCGGTTTTCTTGCCCATGGAGCTTCTTATCTTTGTCATATACGTGTTATCTTGTCATACTTAAATTTTGAAGCATTTCCGAAAATATCAAATTTTTTTTTATAAAAATCCAAAGGGGTTAGCCTTTGTTTTTTTACCAAAAGCAGCGGTTTCCTTCAAAACTCACCATAAATTCAGTTTTCTTGCTCATGAAGCTTCTTATTCTTTGTCGTATATGTGTTATCTTGTCATACTTAAAATTTTGAAGCATTTCAGAAAATATCAAATTTTTTATAAAAAATCCAAAGGGGTTAGCCTTTGGTTTCTTTACCAAAAACAGCGAATTCCATCAAAACTTGCCATAAATTTGGTTTTCTTTCCCATGAAGCTTCTTATCTTTTTCATATACGTGTTTTCTTGTCATACTTAAAATTTTGAAGCATTTCAGAAAATATCAATTTTTTTATAAAAAATCCAAAGGGGTTAGCCTTTGGTTTTTTTTACCAAAAAAAAGCGAATTCCATAAAAAATTACCATAAATTTGGTTTTCTTCCCCATGAAGCTTCTTATCTTTTTCATATACGTGTTGTCTTGTCATACTTAAATTTTGAAGCATTTAATAAAATATCAAAAATATTATAAAAAATACAAAGGGGTTAGCCTTTGGTTTTTTTACCAAAAACAGCGATTTCCATCAAAACTTGCCGTAAATTCGGTTTTCTTGCCCATGAAGCTTCTTATCTTTGTCATATACGTGTTATCTTATCATACTTAAATTTTGAAGCATTTCGGAAAATATCAAATTTTTTTATAAAAATCCAAAGGGGTTAGCCTTTGTTTTTTTTACCAAAAAACAGTGGTTTCCATCAAACTCACCATAAAATCAGTTTTCTTGCCCATGAAGCTTCTTATCTTTGTCATATACGTGTTATCTTGTCATACTTAAAATTTTGAAGCATTTCGGAAAATATCAAATTTTTTATATAAAATCCAAAGGGGTTAGCCTTTGGTTTTTTACCAAAAACAGCGATTTCCATCAAAACTTGCCATAAATTTGGTTTTCTTTCCATGAAGCTTCTTATCTTTTTCATATACGTGTTTTCTTGTCATACTTAAAATTTTGAAGCATTTCAGAAAAATATCAATTTTTTTATAAAAAAATCCAAAGGGGTTAGCCTTTGGTTTTTTTTTACCAAAAAAAAAGCGAATTCCATAAAAAATTGCCATAAATTTGGTTTTCTTCCCCATGAAGCTTCTTATCTTTTTCATATACGTGTTGTCTTGTCATACTTAAATTTTGAAGCATTAATAAAATATCAAAAATATTATAAAAAATACAAAGGGGTTAGCCTTTGGTTTTTTTACCAAAAACAGCGATTTCCATCAAAACTTGCCGTAAATTCGGTTTTCTTGCCCATGAAGCTTCTTATCTTTGTCATATACGTGTTATCTTATCATACTTAAATTTTGAAGCATTTCGGAAAATATCAAATTTTTTATAAAAATCCAAAGGGGTTAGCCTTTGTTTTTTTTACCAAAAACAGTGGTTTCCATCAAAACTCACCATAAAATCAGTTTTCTTGCCCATGAAGCTTCTTATCTTTGTCATATACGTGTTATCTTGTCATACTTAAAATTTTGAAGCATTTCGGAAAATATCAAATTTTTTATATAAAATCCAAGGGGTTAGCCTTTGGTTTTTTACCAAAAACAGCGATTTCCATCAAAACTTGCCATAAATTCGGTTTTCTTGCCCATGAAGCTTTTTATCTTTGTCATATACGTGTTATCTTGTCATACTTAAAATTTTGAAGCATTTTAGAAAATATCATTTTTATAAAAAATCAAAAGGATTTAGCCTTTGGTTTTTTTACCAAAAAACAGCGATTTCCATCAAAACTTGCCATAAATTCGGCTTTCTTCCCCATGAAGCTTCTTATCTTTGTCATACACGTGTTATCTTGTCATACTTAAAATTTTGAAGCATTTCGGAAAATATCAAATTTTTTATAAAAAAATCCAAAGGGGTTAGCCTTTGGTTTTTTTACCAAAAAAAAGCGATTTCCATCAAAACTTGCCATAAAATTTGGTTTTCCTTCCCCATGAAGCTTCTTATCTTTGTCATATACGTGTTAGCTTGTCATACTTAAAATTTCGAAGCATTTCGGAAAATATCAATTTTTTTATAAAAAATCCAAAGGGGTTAGCCTTTGGTTTTTTTACCAAAAAAAGCGAATTCCATTAAAACTTGCCATAAATTTGGTTTTCTTCCCCATGAAGCTTCTTATCTTTTTCATATACGTGTTGTCTTGTCATACTTAAATTTTGAAGCATTTAGGAAAATATCAAAAAATTTATAAAAAATCCAAAGGGGTTAGCCTTTGGTTATTTTTACCAAAAACAGCGATTTCCATCAAAACTTGCCGTAAATTCGGTTTTCTTGCCCATGGAGCTTCTTATCTTTGTCATATACGTGTTATCTTGTCATACTTAAATTTTGAAGCATTTTGGAAAATATCAATTTTTTTATAAAAATCCAAAGGGGGTAGCCTTTGTTTCTTTTACCAAAAACAGCGGTTTCCATCAAAACTCACCATAAATTCAGTTTTCTTGCCCATGAATCTTCTTATCTTTTTCGTATACGTGTTATCTTGTCATACTTAAAATTTTTGAAGCATTTCAGAAAATATCAATTTTTTTATAAAAAATCCAAAGGGGGTTAGCCTTTGGTTTTTTTTACCAAAAAAAAGCGAATTCCATAAAAAATTGCCATAAATTTGGTTTTCTTCCCCATGAAGCTTCTTATCTTTTTCATATACGTGTTGTCTTGTCATACTTAAATTTTGAAGCATTTAATAAAATATCAAAAATATTATAAAAAATACAAAGGGGTTAGCCTTTGGTTTTTTATACCAAAAACAGCGATTTCCATCAAAACTTGCCGTAAATTCGGTTTTCTTGCCCATGAAGCTTCTTATCTTTGTCATATACGTGTTATCTTATCATACTTAAATTTTGAAGCATTTCGGAAAATATCAAATTTTTTATAAAATCCAAAGGGGTTAGCCTTTGTTTTTTTTTACCAAAAACAGTGGTTTCCATCAAAACTCACCATAAAATCAGTTTTCTTGCCCATGAAGCTTCTTATCTTTGTCATATACGTGTTATCTTGTCATACTTAAAATTTTGAAGCATTTCGGAAAATATCAAATTTTTTATATAAAAATCCAAAGGGGTTAGCCTTTGGTTTTTTACCAAAAACAGCGATTTCCATCAAAACTTGCCATAAATTCGGTTTTCTTGCCCATGAAGCTTTTTATCTTTGTCATATACGTGTTATCTTGTCATACTTAAAATTTTGAAGCATTTTAGAAAAATATCATTTTTATAAAAAATCAAAAGGATTTAGCCTTTGGTTTTTTAACCAAAAACAGCGATTTCCATCAAAACTTGCCATAAATTCGGCTTTCTTCCCCATGAAGCTTCTTATCTTTGTCATACACGTGTTATCTTGTCATACTTAAAATTTTGAAGCATTTCGGAAAATATCAAATTTTTTATAAAAAATCCAAAGGGGTTAGCCTTTGGTTTTTTTACCAAAAAAAGGCGATTTCCATCAAAACTTGCCATAAATTTGGTTTCTTCCCCATGAAGCTTCTTATCTTTGTCATATACGTGTTAGCTTGTCATACTTAAAATTTTGAAGCATTTCGGAAAATATCAATTTTTTTATAAAAAATCCAAAGGGGTTAGCCTTTGGTTTTTTACCAAAAAAAGCGAATTCCATTAAAACTTGCCATAAATTTGGTTTTCTTCCCCATGAAGCTTCTTATCTTTTTCATATACGTTGTTGTCTTGTCATACTTAAATTTTGAAGCATTTAGGAAAATATCAAAAAATTTATAAAAAATCCAAAGGGGTTAGCCTTTGGTTATTTTTACCAAAAACAGCGATTTCCATCAAAACTTGCCGTAAATTCGGTTTCTTGCCCATGGAGCTTCTTATCTTTGTCATATACGTGTTATCTTGTCATACTTAAATTTTGAAGCATTTTGGAAAATATCAATTTTTTTATAAAAATCCAAAGGGGGTAGCCTTTGTTCTTTTACCAAAAACAGCGGTTTCCATCAAAACTCACCATAAATTCAGTTTTCTTGCCCATGAATCTTCTTATCTTTTTCGTATACGTGTTATCTTGTCATACTTAAAATTTTGAAGCATTTCAGAAAATATCAAATTTTTTACAAAAAAATCCAAAGGGGTTAGCCTTTGGTTTTTTTTTACCAGAAACTGCGATTTTCATCAAAACTTGCCATAAATTCGGCTTTCTTCAACATGAAGCTTCTTATCTTTTTCATATACGTGTTATCTTGTCATACTTAAAATTTTGAAGCATTTCGAAAAATATCAATTTTTTATAAAAAATCCAAAGAGGTTAGCCTTTGGTTTTTTTACCAAAAAAGCGAATTACATCAAAACTTGCAATAAATTTGGTTTTCTTCCCCATGAAGCTTCTTATCTTTTTCATATACGTGTTGTCTTGTCATACTTAAATTTTGAAGCATTTAGGAAAATATCAAAAAATTTATAAAAAATCCAGAGGGGATAGCCTTTGGTTTTTTTACCAAAAACAGCGATTTCCATCAAAACTTGTCGTAAATTCTGTTTTCTTGCCCATGAAGCTTCTTATCTTTGTCATATACGTGTTATCTTGGCATACTTAAATTTTGAAGCATTTCGGAAAATCAATTTTTTTATAAAAATCCAAAGGGGTTAGCCTTTAGTTTTTTACCAAAAACAGCGGTTTCCATCAAAACTCACCATAAAATCAGTTTTCTTGCCCATGAAGCTTCTTATCTTTGTCATATACGTCTTATCTTGTCAACTTAAAATTTTGAAGCATTTCAGAAAATATCAAATTTTTTATAAAAAATCCAAAGGGGTTAGCCTTTGGTTTTTTTACCAAAAACATCGATTTCCATCAAAACTTGCCGTAAATTCGGCTTTCTTCCCCATGAAGCTTCTTATCTTTGTCAATACGTGTTATCATGTCATACTTAAATTTTGAAGCATTTTGGAAAATATCAATTTTTTTATAAAAATCCAAAGGGGTTAGCCTTTGTTTTTTTACCAAAAACAGCGGTTTCCATCAAAACTCACCATAAATTCAGTTTTCTTGTCCATGAAGCTTCTTATCTTTGTCGTATACGTGTTATCTTATCATACTTAAAATTTGAAGCATTTCAGAAAATATCAAATTTTTTATAAAAAATCCAAAGGGGTTAGCCTTTGGTTTTTTACCAAAAACAGCGAATTCCATCAAAACTTGCCATAGATTTGGTTTTCTTCCCCATGAAGCTTCTTATCTTTTTCATATACGTGTTTTCTTGTCATACTTAAAATTTTGAAGCATTTCGGAAAATATCAATTTTTTTATAAAAAATCCAAAGGGGTTAGCCTTTGGTTTTTTTTACCAAAAAAAGCGAATTCCATCAAAAATTGCCATAAATTTGGTTTTCCCCATGAAGCTTCTTATCTTTTTCATATACATGTTGTCTTGTCATACTTAAATTTTGAAGCATTTAGGAAAATATCAAAAATATTATAAAAAATCCAAAGGGGTTAGCCTTTGGTTTTTTTACCAAAAACAGCAATTTCCATCAAAACTTGCCGTAAATTCGGTTTTCTTGCCCATGAAGCTTCTTATCTTTGTCATATACGTG
This sequence comes from Neostapfia colusana, assembly GCA_030760725.1. Classification (NCBI taxonomy): domain Eukaryota; kingdom Viridiplantae; phylum Streptophyta; class Magnoliopsida; order Poales; family Poaceae; genus Neostapfia; species Neostapfia colusana. The sequence goes on from JASWHV010000358.1 coordinate 60,563, forward strand.
TTATCTTATCATACTTAAATTTTGAAGCATTTCGGAAAATATCAAATTTTTTATAAAAATCCAAAGGGGTTAGCCTTTGTTTTTTTACCAAAAACAGTGGTTTCCATCAAAACTCACCATAAAATCAGTTTTCTTTCCCATGAAGCTTCTTATCTTTGTCATATATGTGTTATCTTGTCATACTTAAAATTTTGAAGCATTTCAGAAAATATCAAATTTTTTATATAAAATCCAAAAAGGTTAGCCTTTGGTTTTTTACCAAAAACAGCGATTTCCATCAAAACTTGCCATAAGTTCAGTTTTCTTGCCCATGAAGCTTCTTATCTTTGTCATATACGTGTTATCTTGTCATACTTAAAATTTTGAAGCATTTCAGAAAATATCATTTTTTATACAAAATCCAAAGGATTTAGCCTTTGGTTTTTTTACCAAAAACAGCGATTTCCATCAAAACATGCCATAAATTCGGCTTTCTTCCCATGAAGCTTCTTATCTTTGTCATATACGTGTTATCTTGTTATACTTAAAATTTTGAAGCATTTCGGAAAATATCAAATTTTTTATAAAAAATCCAAAGGGGTTAGCCTTTGGTTTTTTTACCAAAAAAAAGCGATTTCCATGAAAACTTGCCCATAAATTTGGATTTTCTTTCCCATGAAGCTTCTTATCTTTGTCATATACGTGTTACCTTGTCATACTTAAAATTTTGAAGCATTTCAGAAAATATCAATTTTTTTATAAAAAATCCAAAGGGGTTAGCCTTTGGTTTTTTTACCAAAAAAAAGCGAATTCCTTCAAAACTTGCCATAAATTTGGTTTTCTTCCCATGAAGCTTCTATCTTTTTCATATACGTGTTGTCTTGTCATACTCAAATTTTGAAGCATTTAGGAGAAAACGAGTATTTTCATCAACACTCGCCGTAAATTCATTTCTTCCCGCCCGTGAATCAAAACTCAATGTAAATTTATTTTTCTCGCCCATGAGTCTTCTTATCTTTGTCAGATACGCGTTATCTTGTCATATCTAAACTTTGAAGCATTTCAGAAAAAAATGACCCTTTGTTTTTTTTACCAAAAATGACAAGTTCCATCAAAACCTCGTCGTAAATTCATTTTTCCTCGCCCCGTGGGTGCTTCTTATCTTTGTCAGATACGCGTTATATTGTCATACCGAAATTTTGAAACATTTTGGAAAAAATCAAAATTTCACAAAAAATCCAAAGGGGTTAGCCTTTGCTTTTTCTCAAAAATGGCATTTTTCATCAAAATTCATGGTAAATTCATTTTTCTCACCCGTGACGCTTATTATCTTTGTCAGATACGTGTTATATTGTCATACCAAAATTTTGAAGCATTTCGGAAAAAAAAAAATCAAAATTTCACAAAAAATCCAAAGGGGTTAGCCTTTGCTTTTTCTCAAAAACGGCAATTTTCATCAAAATTCATCGTAAATTCATTTTTGTCACCCATGAAGCTTCTTATTTTTGTCATATACTTGTTATATTGTCATACCTAAATTTTGAAGCATTTCAGAAAAAAAAATAATTTCACCAAAAATCCAAAGGGGTTAGCCATTTGCTTTTGTACCAAAAACGACAATTTTCATCAACACTCGCCGTAAATTCATTTTTCCCGCCCCCAGAATCAAAACTCACTGTAAATTCATTTTTCTCGCCCGTGAAGCTTCTTATCTCTGTCAGATACGTGGTTCTGTTGTCATACCTAAATTTTGAAGCATTTCGGAAAAAAAATCAAAATTTCACAAAAAAATCCAAATAGGTTAGCCTTTGTTTTTTTACCAAAAATGACATGTTCCATCAAAACTCGTCGTAAATTAATTTTTCTCGCCTGTGAAGCTTCCTATCTTTGTCAGATACGCGTTATATTATCATAACCAAAATTTTGAAGCATTTCGGAAAAAATCAAAATTTCACAAAAAATCCAAAGGGGTTAGCCTTTGCTTTTTCTCAAAAAACGGCAATTTTCATCAAAATTTATCGTAAATTCATTTTTCTCACCCGTGAAGCTTCTTATTTTTTGTTAGATACATGTTATATTGTCATACCTAAATTTTGAAGCATTTAAGAAAAAACAAAATTTCACCAAAAAATCCAAAGGGGTTAGCCTTCGCTTTTCTAACAAAAACGACAATTTTCATAAACACTCGCCGTAAATTCATTTTTCTCGCCCGTGAATCAAAACTCACTGTAAATTCATTTTTCTCGCCCATGAGGCTTCTTATCTTTGTCAGATATGCATTATCTTGTCATACCTAAATTTTGAACCATTTCAGAAAAAATCAAAATTTCAGAACAAAATCCAAAGGGGTTGGCCTTTGCTTTTTACCAAAAATGGCAATTTTCATCAAAACTCGTCGTAAATTAATTTTCTCGCCCATGAAGCTTCTTATCTTTGTCAGATTTGCGTTATATTGTCATACCAAAATTTTTAAGCATTTCAGAAAAAATCAAATTTCACAAAAAATCCAAAGGGGTTAGCCTTTGCTTTTTCTCAAAAACGGCATTTTTCATCAAAATTCATGGTAAATTCATTTTTCTTGCCCATGACGCTTATTATCTTTGTCAGATACGCGTTATATTGTCATACCAAATTTTGAAGCATTTCGGAAAAAATCAAAATTTCACAAAAAATCCAAAGGGGTTAGCCTTTGCTTTTTCTCAAAAACGGCAAATTTCATCAAAATTCATCGTAAATTCATTTTTCTCACCCATGAAGTTTTTTATTTTTGTCAGATATTTGTTATATTGTCATACCTAAATTTTGAAGTATTTCAGAAAAAACAAAATTTTACCAAAAAATCCAAAAGGGTTAGCCTTTGCTTTTGTACCAAAAACGACAATTTTCATCAACACTCGCGGTAAATTCATTTTTCCCGCCCGTGAATCAAAACTCACTGTAAATTCATTTTTCTCGCCCGTGAAGCTTCTTATCTGTGTCAGATACGTGTTCTGTTGTCATACCTAAATTTCGAAGCATTTCGGAAAAAAATCAAAATTTCACAAAAAATCCAAAGGGGTTAGCCTTTGTTTTTTTACCAAAAATGACATGTTCCATCAAAACTCGTCGTAAATTCATTTTTCTCGCCTGTGAAGCTTCCTATCTTTGTCAGATACGCGTTATATTGTCATACCAAAATTTTGAAGCATTTCGGAAAAATCAAAATTTCACAAAAAATCCAAAGGGGTTAGCCTTTGCTTTTTCTCAAAAAACGGAAATTTTCATCAAAATTTATCGTAAATTCATTTTTCTCACCCGTGAAGCTTCTTATTTTTGTTAGATACATGTTATATTGTCATACCTAAATTTTGAAGCATTTAAGAAAAAACAAAATTTCACCAAAAAATCCAAAGGGGTTAGCCTTCGCTTTTCTAACAAAAACGACAATTTTCATAAACACTCGCCGTAAATTCATTTTTCTCGCCCGTGAATCAAAACTCACTGTAAATTCATTTTTCTCGCCCATGAGGCTTCTTATCTTTGTCAGATATGCATTATCTTGTCATACCTAAATTTTGAACCATTTCAGAAAAAAATCAAAATTTCAGAACAAAATCCAAAGGGGTTGGCCTTTGCTTTTTACCAAAAATGGCAATTTTCATCAAAACTCGTCGTAAATTAATTTTCTCGCCCATGAAGCTTCTTATCTTTGTCAGATTTGCGTTATATTGTCATACCAAAATTTTTAAGCATTTCAGAAAAAATCAAATTTCACAAAAAATCCAAAGGGGTTAGCCTTTGCTTTTTCTCAAAAACGGCATTTTTCATCAAAATTCATGGTAAATTCATTTTTCTTGCCCATGACGCTTATTATCTTTGTCAGATACGCGTTATATTGTCATACCAAATTTTGAAGCATTTCGGAAAAAATCAAAATTTCACAAAAAATCCAAAGGGGTTAGCCTTTGCTTTTTCTCAAAAACGGCAAATTTCATCAAAATTCATCGTAAATTCATTTTTCTCACCCATGAAGTTTTTTATTTTTGTCAGATATTTGTTATATTGTCATACCTAAATTTTGAAGCATTTCAGAAAAAACAAAATTTTACCAAAAAATCCAAAAGGGTTAGCCTTTGCTTTTGTACCAAAAACGACAATTTTCATCAACACTCGCGGTAAATTCATTTTTCCCGCCCGTGAATCAAAACTCACTGTAAATTCATTTTTCTCGCCCGTGAAGCTCTTATCTGTGTCAGATACGTGTTCTGTTGTCATACCTAAATTTCGAAGCATTTCGGAAAAAAATCAAAATTTCACAAAAAATCCAAAGGGGTTAGCCTTTGTTTTTTTACCAAAAACGACATGTTCCATCAAAACTCGTCGTAAATTCATTTTTCTCGCCTTTGAAGCTTCTTATCTTTGTCAGATACGCGTTATATTGTCATACCAAAATTTTGAAGCATTTCGGAAAAAATCAAAATTTCACAAAAAATCCAAAGGGGTTAGGCTTTGCTTTTTCTCAAAAACGGCAATTTTCATCAAAATTTATCGTAAATTCATTTTTCTCACCCGTGAAGCTTCTTATTTTTGTCAGATACATGTTATATTGTCATACCTAAATTTTGAAGCATTTCAGAAAAAACAAAATTTCACCAAAAAATCCAAAGGGGTTAGCCTTTGCTTTTCTAACAAAAACGACAATTTTCATAAACACTCGCCGTAAATTCATTTTTCTCGCCCGTGAATCAAAACTCACTGTAAATTCATTTTTCTCGCCCATGAGGCTTCTTATCTTTGTCAGATATGCGTTATCTTGTCATACCTAAATTTTGAAGCATTTCAGAAAAAATCAAAATTTCAGAACAAAATCTAAAGGGGTTAGCCTTTGCTTTTTACCAAAAATGGCAATTTTCATCAAAACTCGTCGTAAATTAATTTTCTCGCCCATGAAGCTTCTTATCTTTGTCAGATACGTGTTATGTTATCATACCTAAATCCTAAATTTTGAAGCATTTTGGAAAAAAAATAATAATTTCACAAAAAATCCAAAGGGGTTAGCCTTTGTTTTTTACCAAAAATGACAAGTTCCATCAAAACTCGTCGTAAATTCATTTTTCTCGCCCGTGACGCTTATTATCTTTGTCAGATACGCGTTATATTGTCACACCAAAATTTTGAAGCATTTCGGAAAAAATCAAAATTTCACAAAAAATCCAAAGGGGTTAGCCTTTGCTTTTTCTCAAAAACGGCCATTTTCATCAAAATTTATCGTAAATTCATTTTTCTCACCCGTGAAGCTTCTTATTTTTGTCAGATACATGTTATATTGTCATACCTAAATTTTGAAGCATTTCAGAAAAAACAAAATTTCACCAAAAAATCCAAAGGGGTTAGCCTTTGCTTTTCTAACAAAAACGACAATTTTCATAAACACTCGCCGTAAATTCATTTTTCTCGCCCGTGAATCAAAACTCACTGTAAATTCATTTTTCTCGCCCATGAGGCTTCTTATCTTTGTCAGATATGCGTTATCTTGTCATACCTAAATTTTGAAGCATTTCAGAAAAAAATCAAAATTTCAGAACAAAATCTAAAGGGGTTAGCCTTTGCTTTTTACCAAAAATGGCAATTTTCATCAAAACTCGTCGTAAATTAATTTTCTCGCCCATGAAGCTTCTTATCTTTGTCAGATACGTGTTATGTTATCATACCTAAATTTTGAAGCATTTTGGAAAAAAATCAAAATTTCACAAAAAATCCAAAGGGGTTAGCCTTTGTTTTTTACCAAAAATGACAAGTTCCATCAAAACTCGTCGTAAATTCATTTTTCTCGCCCGTGACGCTTATTATCTTTGTCAGATACGCGTTATATTGTCACACCAAAATTTTGAAGCATTTCGGAAAAAATCAAAATTTCACAAAAAATCCAAAGGGGTTAGCCTTTGTTTTTTCTCAAAAACGGCAATTTTCATCAAAATTCATCGTAAATTCATTTTTCTCACCCGTGAAGCTTCTTATTTTTGTCAGATACTTGTTATATTGTCATACCTAAATTTTGAAGCATTTCAGAAAAAAACAAAATTTCACCAAAAAAATCCAAAGGGGTTAGCCTTTGCTTTTGTACCAAAAACGACAATTTTCATCAACACTCGTCGTAAATTCATTTTTCCCGCTCGTGAATCAAAACTCACTGTAAATTCATTTTTCTCGCCCGTGAAGCTTCTTATCTTTGTCAGATACGTGTTCTGTTGTCATACCTAAATTTTGAAGCATTTCGGAAAAAAAATCAAAATTTCACAAAAAATCCAAAGGGGTTAGCCTTTGTTTTTTTACCAAAAACGACATGTTCCATCAAAACTCGTCGTAAATTCATTTTTCTCGCCTGTGAAGCTTCTTATCTTTGTCAGATACGCGTTATATTGTCATACCGAAATTTTGAAGCATTTCGGAAAAAATCAAAATTTCACAAAAAATCCAAAGGGGTTAGCCTTTGCTTTTTCTCAAAAACGGCAATTTTCATCAAAATTTATCGTAAATTCATTTTTCTCACCCGTGAAGCTTCTTATTTTTGTCAAATACTTGTTATATTTTCATACCTAAATTTTGAAGCATTTCAGAAAAAACAAAATTTCACCAAAAAATCCAAAGGGGTTAGCCTTTGCTTTTCTACCAAAAACGACAATTTTCATCAACACTCGCCGTAAATTCATTTTTCTCGCCTGTGAATCAAAACTCACTGTAAATTCATTTTTCTCGCCCATGAGGCTTCTTATCTTTGTCAGATATGAGTTATCTTGTCATACCTAAATTTTGAACCATTTCAGAAAAAAATCAAAATTTCAGAACAAAATCCAAAGGGGTTGGCCTTTGCTTTTTACCAAAAATGGCAATTTTCATCAAAACTCGTCGTAAATTAATTTTCTCGCCCATGAAGCTTCTTATCTTTGTCAGATTTGCGTTATATTGTCATACCAAAATTTTTAAGCATTTCAGAAAAAATCAAATTTCACAAAAAATCCAAAGGGGTTAGCCTTTGCTTTTTCTCAAAAACGGCATTTTTCATCAAAATTCATGGTAAATTCATTTTTCTTGCCCATGACGCTTATTATCATTGTCAGATACGCGTTATATTGTCATACCAAATTTTGAAGCATTTCGGAAAAAATCAAAATTTCACAAAAAATCCAAAGGGGTTAGCCTTTGCTTTTTCTCAAAAACGGCAAATTTCATCAAAATTCATCGTAAATTCATTTTTCTCACCCATGAAGTTTTTTATTTTTGTCAGATATTTGTTATATTGTCATACCTAAATTTTGAAGCATTTCAGAAAAAACAAAATTTTACCAAAAAATCCAAAAGGGTTAGCCTTTGCTTTTGTACCAAAAACGACAATTTTCATCAACACTCGCGGTAAATTCATTTTTCCCGCCCGTGAATCAAAACTCACTGTAAATTCATTTTTCTCGCCCGTGAAGCTTCTTATCTGTGTCAGATACGTGTTCTGTTGTCATACCTAAATTTTGAAGCATTTCGGAAAAAAATCAAAATTTCACAAAAAATCCAAAGGGGTTAGCCTTTGTTTTTTTACCAAAAACGACATGTTCCATCAAAACTCGTCGTAAATTCATTTTTCTCGCCTGTGAAGCTTCTTATCTTTGTCAGATACGCGTTATATTGTCATACCGAAATTTTGAAGCATTTCGGAAAAAATCAAAATTTCACAAAAAATCCAAAGGGGTTAGCCTTTGCTTTTTCTCAAAAACGGCAATTTTCATCAAAATTTATCGTAAATTCATTTTTCTCACCCGTGAAGCTTCTTATTTTTGTCAGATACATGTTATATTGTCATACCTAAATTTTGAAGCATTTCAGAAAAAAACAAAATTTCACCAAAAAATCCAAAGGGGTTAGCCTTTGCTTTTCTAACAAAAACGACAATTTTCATAAACACTCGCCGTAAATTCATTTTTCTCGCCCGTGAATCAAAACTCACTGTAAATTCATTTTTCTCGCCCATGAGGCTTCTTATCTTTGTCAGATATGCGTTATCTTGTCATACCTAAATTTTGAAGCATTTCAGAAAAAATCAAAATTTCAGAACAAAATCTAAAGGGGTTAGCCTTTGCTTTTTACCAAAAATGGCAATTTTCATCAAAACTCGTCGTAAATTATTTTTCTCGCCCATGAAGCTTCTTATCTTTGTCAGATACGTGTTATGTTATCATACCTAAATTTTGAAGCATTTTGGAAAAAAAATAATTAATTTCACAAAAAATCCAAAGGGGTTAAGCCTTTGTTTTTTACCAAAAATGACAAGTTCCATCAAAACTCGTCGTAAATCATTTTTCTCGCCCGTGACGCTTATTATCTTTGTCAGATACGCGTTATATTGTCACACCAAAATTTTGAAGCATTTCGGAAAAAATCAAAATTTCACAAAAATCCAAAGGGGTTAGCCTTTGCTTTTTCTCAAAAACGGCAATTTTCATCAAAATTTATCGTAAATTCATTTTTCTCACCCGTGAAGCTTCTTATTTTTGTCAGATACATGTTATATTGTCATACCTAAATTTTGAAGCATTTCAGAAAAAACAAAATTTCACCAAAAAATCCAAAGGGGTTAGCCTTTGCTTTTCTAACAAAAACGACAATTTTCATAAACACTCGCCGTAAATTCATTTTTCTCGCCCGTGAATCAAAACTCACTGTAAATTCATTTTTCTCGCCCATGAGGCTTCTTATCTTTGTCAGATATGCGTTATCTTGTCATACCTTAAATTTTGAAGCATTTCAGAAAAAAATCAAAATTTCAGAACAAAATCTAAAGGGGTTAGCCTTTGCTTTTTACCAAAAATGGCAATTTTCATCAAAACTCGTCGTAAATTAATTTTCTCGCCCATGAAGCTTCTTATCTTTGTCAGATACGTGTTATGTTATCATACCTAAATTTTGAAGCATTTTGGAAAAAAAAATCAAAATTTCACAAAAAATCCAAAGGGGTTAGCCTTTGTTTTTTACCAAAAATGACAAGTTCCATCAAAACTCATGGTAAATTCATTTTTCTTGCCCATGACGCTTATTATCTTTGTCAGATACGCGTTATATTGTCATACCAAAATTTTGAAGCATTTCGGAAAAAATCAAAATTTCACAAAAAATCCAAAGGGGTTAGCCTTTGCTTTTTCTCAAAACGGCAAATTTCATCAAATTCATCGTAAATTCATTTTTCTCACCCGTGAAGTTTTTTATTTTTGTCAGATACTTGTTATATTGGCATACCTAAATTTTGAAGCATTTCAGAAAAAAACAAAATTTCACCAAAAAAATCCAAAAGGGTTAGCCTTTGCTTTTGTACCAAAAACGACAATTTTCATCAACACTCGCGGTAAATTCATTTTTCCCCGCCCGTGAATCAAAACTCACTGTAAATTCATTTTTCTCGCCCGTGAAGCTTCTTATCTTTGTCAGATACGTGTTCTGTTGTCATACCTAAATTTTGAAGCATTTCGGAAAAAAATCAAAATTTCACAAAAAATCCAAAGGGGTTAGCCTTTGTTTTTTTTACCAAAAACGACATGTTCCATCAAAACTCGTCGTAAATTCATTTTTCTCGCCTGTGAAGCTTCTTATCTTTGTCAGATACGCGTTATATTGTCATACCGAAATTTTGAAGCATTTCGGAAAAAATCAAAATTTCACAAAAAATCCAAAGGGGTTAGCCTTTGCTTTTTCTCAAAAACGGCAATTTTCATCAAAATTTATCGTAAATTCATTTTTCTCACCCGTGAAGCTTCTTATTTTTGTCAGATACATGTTATATTGTCATACCTAAATTTTGAAGCATTTCAGAAAAAAACAAAATTTCACCAAAAAATCCAAAGGGGTTAGCCTTTGCTTTTCTAACAAAAACGACAATTTTCATAAACACTCGCCGTAAATTCATTTTTCTCGCCCGTGAATCAAAACTCACTGTAAATTCATTTTTCTCGCCCATGAGGCTTCTTATCTTTGTCAGATATGCGTTATCTTGTCATACCTAAATTTTGAAGCATTTCAGAAAAAATCAAAATTTCAGAACAAAATCTAAAGGGGTTTAGCCTTTGCTTTTTACCAAAAATGGCAATTTTCATCAAAACTCGTCGTAAATTAATTTTCTCGCCCATGAAGCTTCTTATCTTTGTCAGATACGTGTTATGTTATCATACCTAAATTTTGAAGCATTTTGGAAAAAAAATAATAATTTCACAAAAAATCCAAAGGGGTTAGCCTTTGTTTTTACCAAAAATGACAAGTTCCATCAAAACTCGTCGTAAATTCATTTTTCTCGCCCGTGACGCTTATTATCTTTGTCAGATACGCGTTATATTGTCACACCAAAATTTTGAAGCATTTCGAAAAAATCAAAATTTCACAAAAATCCAAAGGGTTTAGCCTTTGCTTTTTCTCAAAAACGGCAATTTTCATCAAAATTTATCGTAAATTCATTTTTCTCACCCGTGAAGCTTCTTATTTTTGTCAGATACATGTTATATTGTCATACCTAAATTTTGAAGCATTTCAGAAAAAACAAAATTTCACCAAAAAATCCAAAGGGGTTAGCCTTTGCTTTTCTAACAAAAACGACAATTTTCATAAACACTCGCCGTAAATTCATTTTTCTCGCCCGTGAATCAAAACTCACTGTAAATTCATTTTTCTCGCCCATGAGGCTTCTTATCTTTGTCAGATATGCGTTATCTTGTCATACCTAAATTTTGAAGCATTTCAGAAAAAAATCAAAATTTCAGAACAAAATCTAAAGGGGTTAGCCTTTGCTTTTTACCAAAAATGGCAATTTTCATCAAAACTCGTCGTAAATTAATTTTCTCGCCCATGAAGCTTCTTATCTTTGTCAGATACGTGTTATGTTATCATACCTAAATTTTGAAGCATGTTGGAAAAAAAATCAAAATTTCACAAAAAAATCCAAAGGGGTTAGCCTTTGTTTTTTTACCAAAAATGACAAGTTCCATCAAAACTCGTCGTAAATTCATTTTTCTCGCCCGTGACGCTTATTATCTTTGTCAGATACGCGTTATATTGTCACACCAAAATTTTGAAGCATTTCGGAAAAAATCAAAAATTTCACAAAAAATCCAAAGGGGTTAGCCTTTGCTTTTTCTCAAAAACGGCAATTTTCATCAAAATTCATCGTAAATTCATTTTTCTCACCCGTGAAGCTTCTTATTTTTGTCAGATACTTGTTATATTGTCATACCAAAATTTTGAAGCATTTCAGAAAAAAACAAAATTTCACCAAAAAATCCAAAGGGGTTAGCCTTTGCTTTTGTACCAAAAACGACAATTTTCATCAACACTCGTCGTAAATTCATTTTTTCCGCTCGTGAATCAAAACTCACTGTAAATTCATTTTTTCTCGCCCGTGAAGCTTCTTATCTTTGTCAGATACGTGTTCTGTTGTCATACCTAAATTTTGAAGCATTTCGGAAAAAAATCAAAATTTCACAAAAAATCCAAAGGGGTTAGCCTTTGTTTTTTTACCAAAAACGACATGTTCCATCAAAACTCGTCGTAAATTCATTTTTCTCGCCTGTGAAGCTTCTTACTTTGTCAGATACGCGTTATATTGTCATACCAAAATTTTGAAGCATTTCGGAAAAAATCAAAATTTCACAAAAAATCCAAAGGGGTTAGCCTTTGCTTTTTCTCAAAAACGGCAATTTTCATCAAAATTTATCGTAAATTCATTTTTCTCACCCGTGAAGCTTCTTATTTTTGTCAAATACTTGTTATATTTTCATACCTAAATTTTGAAGCATTTCAGAAAAAACAAAATTTCACCAAAAAATCCAAAGGGGTTAGCCTTTGCTTTTCTACCAAAAACGACAATTTTCATCAACACTCGCCGTAAATTCATTTTTCTCGCCTGTGAATCAAAACTCACTGTAAATTCATTTTTCTCGCCCATGAGGCTTCTTATCTTTGTCAGATATGCGTTATCTTGTCATACCTAAATTTTGAAGCATTTCAGAAAAAAAATCAAAATTTCAGAACAAAATCTAAAGGGGTTAGCCTTTGCTTTTTACCAAAAATGGCAATTTTCATCAAAACTCGTCGTAAATTAATTTTCTCGCCCATGAAGCTTCTTATCTTTGTCAGATACGTGTTATGTTATCATACCTAAATTTTGAAGCATTTTGGAAAAAAAATCAAAATTTCACAAAAAATCCAAAGGGGTTAGCCTTTGTTTTTTACCAAAAATGACAAGTTCCATCAAAACTCGTCGTAAATTCATTTTTCTCGCCCGTGACGCTTATTATCTTTGTCAGATACGCGTTATATTGTCACACCAAAATTTTGAAGCATTTCGGAAAAAATCAAAATTTCACAAAAAATCCAAAGGGGTTAGCCTTTGCTTTTTCTCAAAAACGGCAATTTTCATCAAAATTCATCGTAAATTAATTTTTCTCACCCGTGAAGCTTCTTATTTTTGTCAGATACTTGTTATATTGTCATACCTAAATTTTGAAGCATTTCAGAAAAAAACAAAATTTCACCAAAAAATCCAAAGGGGTTAGCCTTTGCTTTTGTACCAAAAACGACAATTTTCATCAACACTCGCCGTAAATTCATTTTTCCCGCTCGTGAATCAAAACTCACTGTAAATTCATTTTTCTCGCCCGTGAAGCTTCTTATCTTTGTCAGATACGTGTTCTGTTGTCATACCTAAATTTTGAAGCATTTTGAAAAAAAATCAAAATTTCACAAAAAATCCAAAGGGGTTAGCCTTTGTTTTTTTACCAAAAACGACATGTTCCATCAAAACTCGTCGTAAATTCATTTTTTTCGCCCGTGAAGCTTCTTATCTTTGTCAGATACGCGTTATATTGTCATACCGAAATTTTGAAGCATTTCGGAAAAAATCAAAATTTCACAAAAAACGAAAGGGGTTAGCCTTTGTTTTTTCTCAAAAACGGCAATTTTCATCAAAATTCATTGTAAATTCATTTTTCTCACCCGTGAAGCTTCTTATTTTTGTCAGATACTTGTTATATTTTCATACCTAAATTTTGAAGCATTTCAGAAAAAACAAAATTTCACCAAAAAATCCAAAGGGGTTAGCCTTTGCTTTTCTACCAAAAACGACAATTTTCATCAACACTCGCCGTAAATTCATTTTTCTCGCCTGTGAATCAAAACTCACTGTAAATTCATTTTTCTCGCCCATGAGGCTTCTTATCTTTGTCAGATATGCGTTATCTTGTCATACCTAAATTTCGAAGCATTTCAGAAAAAAATCAAAATTTCAGAACAAAATCTAAAGGGGTTAGCCTTTGCTTTTTACCAAAAATGGCAATTTTCATCAAAACTCGTCGTAAATTAATTTTCTCGCCCATGAAGCTTCTTATCTTTGTCAGATACGTGTTATGTTATCATACCTAAATTTTGAAGCATTTTGGAAAAAAAATCAAAATTTCACAAAAAATCCAAAGGGGTTAGCCTTTGTTTTTTACCAAAAATGACAAGTTCCATCAAAACTCGTCGTAAATTCATTTTTCTCGCCCGTGACGCTTATTATCTTTGTCAGATACGCGTTATATTGTCACACCAAAATTTTGAAGCATTTCGGAAAAAATCAAAATTTCACAAAAAATCTAAAGGGGTTAGCCTTTGCTTTTTCTCAAAAACGGCAATTTTCATCAAAATTCATCGTAAATTCATTTTTCTCACCCGTGAAGCTTCTTATTTTTGTCAGATACTTGTTATATTGTCATACCTAAATTTTGAAGCATTTCAGAAAAAAACAAAATTTCACCAAAAAATCCAAAGGGGTTAGCCTTTGCTTTTGTACCAAAAACGACAATTTTCATCAACACTCGCCGTAAATTCATTTTTCCCGCTCGTGAATCAAAACTCACTGTAAATTCATTTTTCTCGCCCGTGAAGCTTCTTATCTTTGTCAGATACGTGTTCTGTTGTCATACCTAAATTTTGAAGCATTTTGAAAAAAAATCAAAATTTCACAAAAAATCCAAAGGGGTTAGCCTTTGTTTTTTTACCAAAAACGACATGTTCCATCAAAACTCGTCGTAAATTCATTTTTTTCGCCCGTGAAGCTTCTTATCTTTGTCAGATACGCGTTATATTGTCATACCGAAATTTTGAAGCATTTCGGAAAAAATCAAAATTTCACAAAAAACGAAAGGGGTTAGCCTTTGTTTTTTCTCAAAAACGGCAATTTTCATCAAAATTCATTGTAAATTCATTTTTCTCACCCGTGAAGCTTCTTATTTTTGTCAGATACTTGTTATATTTTCATACCTAAATTTTGAAGCATTTCAGAAAAAACAAAATTTCACCAAAAAATCCAAAGGGGTTAGCCTTTGCTTTTCTACCAAAAACAACAATTTTCATCAACACTCGCCGTAAATTTATTTTTCTCGCCTGTGAATCAAAACTCACTGTAAATTCATTTTTCTCGCCCATGAGGCTTCTTATCTTTGTCTGCGTGTTATCTTGTCATCTAAATTTTGAAGCATTTTAGGAAAAAAAAAATCAAAATTTCAGAACAAAATCCAAAGGGGTTAGGCATTGATTTTTACCAAAAATGGCCATTTTTATCAAAACTCGTGTAAATTCATTTTTCTCGCCCGCGAAGCCTCTTATCTTTGTCAGATACGTGTTATGTTGTCATACCTAAATTTTGAAGATTTTCGGAAAAAAATTAAAATTTCACAAAAAAATCCAAATGGGTTAGTCTTTGTTTTTTTACCAAAAACGACAAGGTCCATCAAAATTTGTCGTAAATTCTTTTTTCTCGCATGCGAAGCTTCTTATCTTTGTCAGATTTGCCTTATATTGTCATACCATCATTTTTAAGCATTTTGGAAAAAAATCAAAATTTCACAAAAAATCCAAAGGGGTTAGCCTTTGATTTTTCTCAAAAACGGCAATTTTTATCAAAATTTGTCGTGAATTCATTTTTCTCGCCCGTGAATCTTCTTATCTTTGTCAGTTACGTGTTATATTGTCATACATAAATTTCGAAGCATTTCGGAAAAAAAAAATCAAAATTTCACCAAAAAATCCAAAGGGGTTAGCCTTTGCTTTTCTACCAAAAACGACAATTTTCATCAACACTAGCTGTAAATTCATTTTTCTCGCCCGTGAATCAAAACTCAATGTAAATTCATTTTTCTCGCCCATGAGGCTTCTTATCTTTGTCAGATATGCGTTATCTTGTCATACCTAAATTTTGAAGCATTTCAGAAAAAAATCAAAATTTCAGAACAAAATCCAAAGGGGTTAGCCTTTGCTTTTTACCAAAAATGGCAATTTTCATCAAAACTCGTCGTAAATTAATTTTCTCGCCCATGAAGCTTCTTATCTTTGTCAGATACGTGTTATGTTATCATACCTAAATTTTGAAGCATTTTGGAAAAAAAATCAAAATTTCACAAAAAATCCAAAGGGGTTAGCCTTTGTTTTTTACCAAAAATGACAAGTTTCATCAAAACTCATCGTAAATTCATTTTTCTCGCCCGTGACGCTTATTATCTTTGTCAGATACGCGTTATATTGTCACACCAAAATTTTGAAGCATTTCGGAAAAAATCAAAATTTCACAAAAAATCCAAAGGGGTTAGCCTTTGCTTTTTCTCAAAAACGGCAATTTTCATCAAAATTCATCGTAAATTCATTTTTCTCACCCGTGATGCTTCTTATTTTTGTCAGATACTTGTTATATTGTCATACCTAAATTTTGAAGCATTTCAGAAAAAAAAATAAAATTTCACCAAAAAATCCAAAGGGGTTAGCCTTTGCTTTTGTACCAAAACGACAATTTTCATCAACACTCGCCGTAAATTCATTTTTCCTGCTCGTGAATCAAAACTCACTGTAAATTCATTTTTCTCGCCCGTGAAGCTTCTTATCTTTGTCAGATACGTGTTCTGTTGTCATACCTAAATTTTGAAGCATTTTGGAAAAAAAATCAAAATTTCACAAAAAATCCAAAGGGGTTAGCCTTTGTTTTTTTACCAAAAACGACATGTTCCATCAAAACTCGTCGTAAATTCATTTTTCTCGCCTGTGAAGCTTCTTATCTTTGTCAGATACGCGTTATATTGTCATACCGAAATTTTGAAGCATTTCGGAAAAAATCAAAATTTCACAAAAAACGAAAGGGGTTAGCCTTTGTTTTTTTCTCAAAAACGGCAATTTTCATCAAAATTTATCGTAAATTCATTTTTCTCACCCGTGAAGCTCCTTATTTTTGTCACATACTTGTTATATTTTCATACCTAAATTTTGAAGCATTTCAGAAAAAACAAAATTTCACCAAAAAATCCAAAGGGGTTAGCCTTTGCTTTTCTACCAAAAACGACAATTTTCATCAACACTCGCCGTAAATTCATTTTTCTTGCCTGTGAATCAAAACTCACTGTAAATTCATTTTTCTCGCCCATGAGGCTTCTTATCTTTGTCTGCGTGTTATCTTGTCATCTAAATTTTGAAGCATTTCGGAAAAAATCAAAATTTCACAAAAAATCCAAAGGGGTTAGCCTTTGCTTTTTCTCAAAAATGGCATTTTTCATCAAAATTCATGGTAAATTCATTTTTCTCACCCGTGACGCTTATTATCTTTGTCAGATACGCGTTATATTGTCATACCAAAATTTTGAAGCATTTCGGAAAAAAAATCAAAATTTCACAAAAAATCCAAAGGGGTTAGCCTTTGCTTTTTCTCAAAAACGGCAATTTTCATCAAAATTCATCGTAAATTCATTTTTGTCACCCATGAAGCTTCTTATTTTTGTCATATACTTGTTATATTGTCATACCTAAATTTTGAAGCATTTCAGAAAAAAAAATAATTTCACCAAAAAATCCAAAGGGGTTAGCCTTTGCTTTTGTACCAAAAACGACAATTTTCATCAACACTCGCCGTAAATTCATTTTTCCCGCCCCAGAATCAAAACTCACTGTAAATTCATTTTTCTCGCCCGTGAAGCTTCTTATCTCTGTCAGATACGTGTTCTGTTGTCATACCTAAATTTTGAAGCATTTCGGAAAAAAAATCAAAATTTCACAAAAAATCCAAATAGGTTAGCCTTTGTTTTTTTACCAAAAATGACATGTTCCATCAAAACTCGTCGTAAATTAATTTTTCTCGCCTGTGAAGCTTCCTATCTTTGTCAGATACGCGTTATATTGTCATACCAAAATTTTGAAGCATTTCGGAAAAATCAAAATTTCACAAAAAATCCAAAGGGGTTAGCCTTTGCTTTTTCTCAAAAAACGGCAATTTTTATCAAAATTTATCGTAAATTCATTTTTCTCACCCGTGAAGCTTCTTATTTTTGTTAGATACATGTTATATTGTCATACCTAAATTTTGAAGCATTTAAGAAAAAACAAAATTTCACCAAAAAATCCAAAGGGGTTAGCCTTTGCTTTTCTAACAAAAACGACAATTTTCATAAACACTCGCCGTAAATTCATTTTTCTCGCCCGTGAATCAAAACTCACTGTAAATTCATTTTTCTCGCCCATGAGGCTTCTTATCTTTGTCAGATATGCATTATCTTGTCATACCTAAATTTTGAACCATTTCAGAAAAAATCAAAATTTCAGAACAAAATCCAAAGGGGTTGGCCTTTGCTTTTTACCAAAAATGGCAATTTTCATCAAAACTCGTCGTAAATTAATTTTCTCGCCCATGAAGCTTCTTATCTTTGTCAGATTTGCGTTATATTGTCATACCAAAATTTTTAAGCATTTCAGAAAAAATCAAATTTCACAAAAAATCCAAAGGGGTTAGCCTTTGCTTTTTCTCAAAAACGGCATTTTTCATCAAAATTCATGGTAAATTCATTTTTCTTGCCCATGACGCTTATTATCTTTGTCAGATACGCGTTATATTGTCATACCAAATTTTGAAGCATTTCGGAAAAAATCAAAATTTCACAAAAAATCCAAAGGGGTTAGCCTTTGCTTTTTCTCAAAAACTGCAAATTTCATCAAAATTCATCGTAAATTCATTTTTCTCACCCATGAAGTTTTTTATTTTTGTCAGATATTTGTTATATTGTCATACCTAAATTTTGAAGCATTTCAGAAAAAACAAAATTTTACCAAAAAATCCAAAAGGGTTAGCCTTTGCTTTTGTACCAAAAACGACAATTTTCATCAACACTCGCGGTAAATTCATTTTTCCCGCCCGTGAATCAAAACTCACTGTAAATTCATTTTTCTCGCCCGTGAAGCTTCTTATCTGTGTCAGATACGTGTTCTGTTGTCATACCTAAATTTTGAAGCATTTCGGAAAAAAATCAAAATTTCACAAAAAATCCAAAGGGGTTAGCCTTTGTTTTTTTACCAAAAACGACATGTTCCATCAAAACTCGTCGTAAATTCATTTTTCTCGCCTGTGAAGCTTCTTATCTTTGTCAGATACGCGTTATATTGTCATACCGAAATTTTGAAGCATTTCGGAAAAAATCAAAATTTCACAAAAAATCCAAAGGGGTTAGCCTTTGCTTTTTCTCAAAAACGGCAATTTTCATCAAAATTTATCGTAAATTCATTTTTCTCACCCGTGAAGCTTCTTATTTTTGTCAGATACATGTTATATTGTCATACCTAAATTTTGAAGCATTTCAGAAAAAACAAAATTTCACCAAAAAATCCAAAGGGGTTAGCCTTTGCTTTTCTAACAAAAACGACAATTTTCATAAACACTCGCCGTAAATTCATTTTTCTCGCCCGTGAATCAAAACTCACTGTAAATTCATTTTTCTCGCCCATGAGGCTTCTTATCTTTGTCAGATATGCGTTATCTTGTCATACCTAAATTTTGAAGCATTTCAGAAAAAATCAAAATTTCAGAACAAAATCTAAAGGGGTTAGCCTTTGCTTTTTACCAAAAATGGCAATTTTCATCAAAACTCGTCGTAAATTAATTTTCTCGCCCATGAAGCTTCTTATCTTTGTCAGATACGTGTTATGTTATCATACCTAAATTTTGAAGCATTTTGGAAAAAAAATAATAATTTCACAAAAAATCCAAAGGGGTTAGCCTTTGTTTTTTACCAAAAATGACAAGTTCCATCAAAACTCGTCGTAAATTCATTTTTCTCACCCGTGACGCTTATTATCTTTGTCAGATACGCGTTTTATTGTCACACCAAAATTTTGAAGCATTTCGGAAAAAATCAAAATTTCACAAAAAATCCAAAGGGGTTAGCCTTTGCTTTTTCTCAAAAACGGCAATTTTCATCAAAATTTATCGTAAATTCATTTTTCTCACCCGTGAAGCTTCTTATTTTTGTCAGATACATGTTATATTGTCATACCTAAATTTTGAAGCATTTCAGAAAAAACAAAATTTCACCAAAAAATCCAAAGGGGTTAGCCTTTGCTTTTCTAACAAAAACGACAATTTTCATAAACACTCGCCGTAAATTCATTTTTCTCGCCCGTGAATCAAAACTCACTGTAAATTCATTTTTCTCGCCCATGAGGCTTCTTATCTTTGTCAGATATGCGTTATCTTGTCATACCTAAATTTTGAAGCATTTCAGAAAAAAATCAAAATTTCAGAACAAAATCTAAAGGGGTTAGCCTTTGCTTTTTACCAAAAATGGCAATTTTCATCAAAACTCGTCGTAAATTAATTTTCTCGCCCATGAAGCTTCTTATCTTTGTCAGATACGTGTTATGTTATCATACCTAAATTTTGAAGCATTTTGGAAAAAAAATCAAAATTTCACAAAAAATCCAAAGGGGTTAGCCTTTGTTTTTTACCAAAAATGACAAGTTCCATCAAAACTCGTCGTAAATTCATTTTTCTCGCCCGTGACGCTTATTATCTTTGTCAGATACGCGTTATATTGTCACACCAAAATTTTGAAGCATTTCGGAAAAAATCAAAATTTCACAAAAAATCCAAAGGGGTTAGCCTTTGCTTTTTCTCAAAAACGGCAATTTTCATCAAAATTCATCGTAAATTCATTTTTCTCACCCGTGAAGCTTCTTATTTTTGTCAGATACTTGTTATATTGTCATACCTAAATTTTGAAGCATTTCAGAAAAAAACAAAATTTCACCAAAAAATCCAAAGGGGTTAGCCTTTGCTTTTGTACCAAAAACGACAATTTTCATCAACACTCGTCGTAAATTCATTTTTCCCGCTCGTGAATCAAAACTCACTGTAAATTCATTTTTCTCGCCCGTGAAGCTTCTTATCTTTGTCAGATACGTGTTCTGTTGTCATACCTAAATTTTGTAGCATTTCGGAAAAAAATCAAAATTTCACAAAAAATCCAAAGGGGTTAGCCTTTGTTTTTTTACCAAAAACGACATGTTCCATCAAAACTCGTCGTAAATTCATTTTTCTCGCCTGTGAAGCTTCTTATCTTTGTCAGATACGCGTTATATTGTCATACCGAAATTTTGAAGCATTTCGGAAAAAATCAAAATTTCACAAAAAATCCAAAGGGGTTAGCCTTTGCTTTTTCTCAAAAACGGCAATTTTCATCAAAATTTATCGTAAATTCATTTTTCTCACCCGTGAAGCTTCTTATTTTTGTCAGATACTTGTTATATTTTCATACCTAAATTTTGAAGCATTTCAGAAAAAACAAAATTTCACCAAAAAATCCAAAGGGGTTAGCCTTTGCTTTTCTACCAAAAACGACAATTTTCATCAACACTCGCCGTAAATTCATTTTTCTCGCTTGTGAATCAAAACTCACTGTAAATTCATTTTTCTCGCCCATGAGGCTTCTTATCTTTGTCAGATATGCGTTATCTTGTCATACCTAAATTTTGAAGCATTTCAGAAAAAAAATCAAAATTTCAGAACAAAATCTAAAGGGGTTAGCCTTTGCTTTTTACCAAAAATGGCAATTTTCATCAAAACTCGTCGTAAATTAATTTTCTCGCCCATGAAGCTTCTTATCTTTGTTAGATACGTGTTATGTTATCATACCTAAATTTTGAAGCATTTTGGAAAAAAAATCAAAATTTCACAAAAAATCCAAAGGGGTTAGCCTTTGTTTTTTACCAAAAATGACAAGTTTCATCAAAACTCATCGTAAATTCATTTTTCTCGCCCGTGACGCTTATTATCTTTGTCAGATACGCGTTATATTGTCACACCAAAATTTTGAAGCATTTCGGAAAAAATCAAAATTTCACAAAAAAATCCAAAGGGGTTAGCCTTTGCTTTTTCTCAAAAACGGCAATTTTCATCAAAATTCATCGTAAATTCATTTTTCTCACCCGTGATGCTTCTTATTTTTGTCAGATACTTGTTATATTGTCATACCTAAATTTTGAAGTATTTCAGAAAAAAAATAAAATTTCACCAAAAAATCCAAAGGGGTTAGCCTTTGCTTTTGTACCAAAACGACAATTTTCATCAACACTCGCCGTAAATTCATTTTTCCTGCTCGTGAATCAAAACTCACTGTAAATTCATTTTTCTCGCCCGTGAAGCTTCTTATCTTTGTCAGATACGTGTTCTGTTGTCATACCTAAATTTTGAAGCATTTTGGAAAAAAAATCAAAATTTCACAAAAAATCCAAAGGGGTTAGCCTTTGTTTTTTTACCAAAAACGACATGTTCCATCAAAACTCGTCGTAAATTCATTTTTCTCGTCTGTGAAGCTTCATATCTTTGTCAGATACGCGTTATATTGTCATACCGAAATTTTGAAGCATTTCGGAAAAAATCAAAATTTCACAAAAAACGAAAGGGGTTAGCCTTTGTTTTTTTCTCAAAAACGGCAATTTTCATCAAAATTTATCGTAAATTCATTTTTCTCACCCGTGAAGCTCCTTGTTTTTGTCACATACTTGTTATATTTTCATACCTAAATTTTGAAGCATTTCAGAAAAAACAA
Source organism: Neostapfia colusana (assembly GCA_030760725.1). NCBI lineage: Eukaryota > Viridiplantae > Streptophyta > Magnoliopsida > Poales > Poaceae > Neostapfia > Neostapfia colusana. The sequence continues at coordinate 82,432 of JASWHV010000358.1, forward strand.
AATTTCACCAAAAAATCCAAAGGGGTTAGCCTTTGCTTTTCTACCAAAAACGACAATTTTCATCAACACTCGCCGTAAATTCATTTTTCTCGCCTGTGAATCAAAACTCACTGTAAATTCATTTTTCTCGCCCATGAGGCTTCTTATCTTTGTCTGCGTGTTATCTTGTCATCTAAATTTTGAAGCATTTCAGAAAAAAATCAAAATTTCAGAACAAAATCCAAAGGGGTTAGGCATTAATTTTTACCAAAAATGGCAATTTTCATCAAAACTCGCGTAAATTCATTTTTCTCGCCCGTGAAGCCTCTTATCTTTGTCAGATACGTGTTATGTTGTCATACCTAAAATTTGAAGATTTTCGGAAAAAAATTAAAATTTCACAAAAAATCCAAATGGGTTAGTCTTTGTTTTTTTACCAAAAACGACAAGTTCCATCAAAATTTGTCGTAAATTCTTTTTTCTCGCATGCGAAGCTTCTTATCTTTGTCAGATTTGCCTTATATTGTCATACTATAATTTTTAAGCATTTCAGAAAAAAATCAAAATTTCACAAAAAATCCAAAGGGGTTAGCCTTTGATTTTTCTAAAGATAATTTTGTGAATTTTTTTCTAGAAACTTCAAAATTAAGGTATGACAAGATAACGTGTATCTCATACCTAAATATGAAGCCTCTTCGGAAAAAA
>JASWHV010000359.1:0-81262 GCA_030760725.1 Neostapfia colusana
CAAGCATAGTCCTAGCCATCTCAACTAAGGTCCTGTTCTTTCTTTCTACGACACCATTTTTTTGGTACATAGGGTGAAGAGTATTGATGATCTATTCCATTTTCAGCAAAAAAGTGATCAAAGGATTGGTTTTTAAATTCAGTTCCGTTATCACTTCTAATTGCTTTTAATGATCCTGGGTGATCAATAGATAATCTAAGAAATAAAGTTCTAAAATGACTAAAAGCTTCATTCTTAGATGCCATAAAATAAACCCAAGAATATTTGGAATAATCATCAACAATCACAAGCACATACCATTTACCTCCGAAGGATTGAACACGTGCCGGACCTACTGTGTCAAGATGTAAAAGTTGTCCCGGTTCAGCTGTCATGGTCATTGTGAGAGGAGCATGTGAACCTGCAACAAACTTAGCATGTCTACAAGAAGAGCACACAATATCATTGTCCTTTTTAAGCTTCGGCAGCCCACGTATGCGATCGAGAGCACTAACACGAGTGAGATGATCAAAGCCTATGTGACCAAGTCTACGATGCCAAAAATATAGATCCTTTGTATCATTAGCAACTAGACACCGATGCTTAGAAGTTGACAAATCAAAATCAGCTTTAAAAACTCTTCCAAACCTAGACATGTTAAACAAAAGCTCACCTTTTGAATCTACAACCTTGCAGCAATTTTTAGCAAAGCTAACCTCTAGATTTTCATCTAGCAATTGTGAAACCGAAAGCAAGTTGTATTTCAAATTTTTAACAAGTGCCACATCTTTCAAAGTGTAGAGATTGTTTACTCTAATCAAACCTTTAGCAATTATGGGAGTAGAAGAGTTATCGGCGAAAGTAACATTTTCTACACGTGACACAAAAGAGAGAGAGGTGAACCATTCTTTGTTACCGGTCATGTGGCGTGAGCAACCTGAATCCACAATCCAAATGTTCTCCTTCCTCAAACGTGAAACCTACACAGCAGCACAATACGTCGATGACTCAATACTGGGGTTAGTTAAAAGACTTTTAGGAATCCAGTACTGAGTCACACGACGTCCAGCAGGAATAACACGCGAAAGCTGAGAAGGTACAGCAGGTTTATGAGCCAAACATCGAAAATTTTGTTCCCAACTACTGACTTAGAAGATGTGTTATATGTAGCACAAAAAACAGTAGGTCCGGGAGCAAGTTTTTGACTCATTACAGCAGGTTGCAAGCTCCGAACATTCGGTCTAGCAGATTTTGCTTGGTTGTTATGTGATCTAGCAAGTATTCTTTGTTTCTTATCGTGTTTAGCTAGTCTATAACAAAAATCCATGACATGACCATCTCTACCACAGTAGGTATAATGAAAAATAACCTTATTATCATGTCTAGATGAGCAAGCAACACGTTTATTAGAACCCGAATGGGACAGTACTCCTGCAGATTTGAAAATCACCTCTTTTGTCTAGGAGCTGTTTGAATCAAACCGCTTCCTAATGACTTTACAACTTTAGGTGGGTGTGCCTTAGCATGAGCATGAGAATTAAAACCTAAACCAGTTTTATCATTACAAGACTTGGAAGAATTCAGCAGCAAGTTTAGGTTCTTATTTGCATTAGAAAACCGATCTAGTGTCCTATGCATGTCATCAAGTTTATTGGACAGATCAAACCAGTTTTCACATGAAGTTTTTCCTTGTAGTTTGCAATTTGAACAATATTTAACTTCATGCACACATAAAGCATTGTTCAAAATAGAAATCTCATTCATAGCATCATTTAGTTTCTTATTCAGATCATCACATGAAGAACAATGCAAATCAATTGTAGAACAACAAGCATCTTTCAAATTTTTATCATTAAGTGCAGCAAGCTCTTTGTTCTTTTCAATTTCAAGTTCAAGTTTATCAAGTGTAGATGCGTGTGCACTTCTTAAAGAAGATAATTGTTCATAAATTAAATCACATGAGGAACAAGAATCATCACTAGGAATCAAAGTTTTTAAACGATTAATTTCAGATTCTAGTGATTCAATTTTAACAGCATTGTTCCTAATTTTTTTATCCTTTTTCTTTAATATAACAGTGGCACGAGAAATAGCATCACATATTTCTTCGCAAGTGGGACATACCTCTTCATCGTCGCTGTTGTGTTCTACCTCCTCGGAGCTTGAACTTGACTTGCTCGCCATGCAGCACATATTTGCCATAGCTTCTTCATCTTCATCACTACCGGTGTCCACATCACTTGAGCCGAGATCTTGAAGTGCAGAGATCATACTATGCACTATGTTGCGCATTGATAAATCTTTCTTCTTCTTATTCTTTGCAAACGATTTCTTCGGCCTTGTTTGCTTTTCTTCACGTGAAGTCGGACCTGAAAGGTTAGGGCACTCCGTACAAAAATGTCCTGTCTTACCACATTCAAAACATCATTGAGGTCCGGAGCTTCCTCTCCTTCTAGTTCTCACATTTTGCAATGCTTTTGAGAACCGAGTAGAGATGAGTGCAAGCTCCTCCTCTGTAAACTCTTCAATCTGTTCAAGGGTTAGAGAGGACAGCAAAGAGAGTGCACCACTAGATGATGATTGACTAGAACTAGACATGTCACGTTACGAAACAAATGCAATAGACTTGTTGGGGTTTTTACGTGAGATGATGTCAATTTCATTAGTTTTCAATTTAGAATAAAGTACGTCTAAAGTAAGAGAACTCATGACAGTAGATTCACGAATAGATGTAACTTTCATCTCCCAAATTGACATATCTAATGCTCCTAACAATTGTCTAGCATTTTCAGCATCTGAAAAGTTAACATTGACACTATGCAAGTTGCTGAGAATTTTATTAAAGCGAGCAAAAAGGTCGTCAATTGACTCACCGGGTTGCATCTCAAAACGCATGTATTCTTTCTTGAACATATCTTGCCTTACCTCCTTGATCGTATTGGATCCTTCACGGTAGTCACAAAGAGCTTTCCAAACATCATATGCAGATCGGAGGTGTGCAACACGGTCGAAGTCGCTTTGAGTCAATCCTTGGATGATCAAGTTGCGAGCCTTGTTGTTGTTGTCAACATCTCTCATGTTCGCAGCCGTAACTTGATCGTTGGGTGGTACATCAAAGTTCCGGTAGACCTTTTCCCATATGGCGAAGCCTTGCGCCTGTATGTAGGCCTCCATCCGCGCCTTCTAAACCTGAAAATCGATGCCATTGAACACACAAGGTTTTGCGGAGTACTTCTCCATGACGGTTAGTCAAAACACGTGCAAATCACAAAGATTAGAGCACCTTGGCTCTGATACCAATTAAAACTTTTCACAGCGGAAACAACAAAAACCCCTCAGCAAAAAATCAATCGGTTAAAGAAACCATGTGTGCAAGTGTTTTCAAACGTGTTCAACCGTGACAAATCAAGTAGAGAGGTATAGAATCAATTCACGGATCTAATTCAACAAGAATCACTTGAAAACACGAAGTAAAACTTGAGATACGATCAAAACATTAAACGAAGATCAATCTATTCTACCCGATATAAAACAGATCTGCAACGCTGCAAATAAACTCGTGTATCTCAAAAACTACATATCCGAAGCTCATGAAAATTTCACAGATGATATATAATTGAGTTGTGAAGACAACCCAAAAAGAATCACGTCAATCGGATCCGTAAAACTCGAGTTATGAACGAAACACCGAAGCAACGTCGGTCTGTCCAGAAACTCGGCGAGAAAGACTTGACGAAAAACAAATCGGACGAACAAGGCACAAAAGCTCCTCGAAACTATGAACTTTATTCAATAGAAACACAAGAGGAACAGCCCAAAGTTCTCTACCCATGAGAGCTCTGGCCTCCCTTGCTTTTATAGCCAGCCCTCAGGCTAAACAATCCAATCTAGGACTCCTACTCCTAATTGGACTCGTATCCTAACTTACCATAACTGCTCAGGACTCTCTATTCGCAGATAGAAGCAATCGTGAGACTTCCAAACACCTTAGGAACGTCCTAAACATTCCTAAAACAACTCAACTTCGTGCCTAGCACGAAATCCTATCATAACCAACTCAAATCTTCCATATTTGAGCCATATCCGACTCAGCCTCAGCCTGAGTACGCAATCCAGTCGGTTGGACCTTTCCGACCAATTCTTTACGTCCACTTCTCTTCATCACGCCTTGGAACATGTTGCCACGTCCATGCACTCCTTGCACACGTGCAAACACCTTCCAACGACGTACATGTAACCTTCATATGCACTGCCCTTGATCCAAACATGCTGCGCGACCTCCCGGTCAACTCAACCACAGCTCCTCCCGAACTTTGTTGTTGGAACCTCATCTCCTCCCTGAGAATAGTCCAAGGATCCCGTCACCAGCCATGTCTTGAACTCAAGCAACACCTGCACATGAATAAACAACCAATTCTTCCGAGCACAAGTCCTCGACTTGACTCACGTTAGTTCGAAAACCACAACACCTTACATGAGCACGTCACATAAGCATGTTGCAAACCATATCAAATGATAACAGCCATAACCACCAAAACACACCAAAAACTTAGCAAATTAATACTAAGCAAACCTTCCCATAAAGCAAGTTTGAAACATTGCGAGTTAAAAGCAAAAACAAGATGCTGCAGTTCTACGAGTTGAACTTCATGGGAGCTCCCTAAAAACAAGCTCCGGACCTCACAGAAGCTCTCCGGACCTTGCAGGAGCTCTCCGGACCTTGCGTCGGACCTTGCCAACACTTGGCGGACCTAACAAAGAAATTGTCGGACCTTGCCACAGAAGAATGTTTTGGCAATATTCAAAACTTTGAATGTTAATGCTAACTTTTATCCTAATTGCCAATGTATTCAGCACACATAGGTCTCACAACTACTTTGTACATTTCAATTGGTTTTCAATGTAATACAATGTATCCTTATGATATGTGCTGTCAGGTGTCGCATCGTACGGCACCATACTCTGCGATCCTGGATGAGCGGATTCCGGTCCGCCACAGGCTGGTATCAGAGCCGCATTGGGGATAGCACGCTAATTGAGGACTGTATTACGGGAAAAACTTAGGTTTACGGTGAGGATTCGGTAGTTTGCCCAAGTAAGGACTATATTAGCATAGTTACTTAAAGTGGAAATACTAACATATGTGTTATAATTCTGAATTTTAATTATGTAACGACGCACCTACGCTCTGGTAAAAATGGTAAGGAACGCCACCGAAAGCAGTTCAATTTCGGTTAGCTCCCCTGACGAGGAACGTGGTTCAGGGATAGGTCTCACAGCTTGGTGTGAGACGTCAATATGAAACTCTTGGACTCTTCATGTTCCTGAGTTCATATGAAACGCTGATCCGTAGCGTGCATTAGGCAAGTAAGTGGAGACCACATCGCGTGGTCAGTAACGCGAGAGTGTGTTCGTCTGGAAATAGCCCAGGAGGACATACACAGCGCTTGCCATCGGCGTGCCCTGCAGGGCAGTAGGTGGTATCTGTTGTGTTGATAACATTCCCAACCGTGACGACCCGTTCGCGCTCTACTCGGGTTCCCCGTCGTGTGGTGTTAAAACACGATCACGTACCTTGAGACGTGGCCTAACTCAAGGACGGCTGTATGGCAATGATACGGGCGTTTGTATTTACTTTCAAATATGATCCTGCCTGAAATGAAAATAACCTTTGAGTGCATCATTATTGTGTGGTCTTATGCAGGTACTAACCACGTATGTATCCCGTGTAGTACCCGTGTGTGAGAGACCGTTTAGTGCCACAATTGAGATGTATATGCCAGTATAATCCGGTTAGGATTTTCTTTTTGTGAGGAACATAGTACCGACATATCATAGGCATGCGCATGAAAGATAATGATAACAAGGAATTAAATCACTAAGTTTCAACATTTAGGACCCTGGTTGGGTAGAAAAATTTAATAGTTGATCAGTGTAGTCAAAGGGATGGAAAAACAGAGTGCTCTGTTTTGAGCAGCAAGTTTGCTGAACTTTTGCAGATCATAACTCACAGATCATTTAGCCAATAGAGGTGTGGGATATAGTTCTGGAAAGGTGTTTAAGCACTCTACAACTTTGTTGTAGACTCCCAGAGCTGAATCACACCTTAAGATGGCTTAAATCCCAGAGGATTGTAAACTGTCCAGAACCAGGACAGATTTAAAACACTCTCTGGACTGTTCTGTTTTTCAAGCATAACTTCCTGTAGAAAAATCTGAATTTATAATATGATACATCTTTGTAAAGGGTAGGAGAGGTGTACATCTTTGTAATTCAAAGTTTCTGCAATTGCAGCACTGAATGAAGCTGAAATCAGAGTTGAAAACAGCAACTTCCAAGGGAGGTGCTGTTGAAATTCTTCCAGAAATTCTGTTGACTTTGAATTACCATAACTTTTAAACAGAGCTGATCTGCGGTCAAATAAATACTCTTTGGATAGATACTGAAGTTAATTTTAACTTTGGTATTCAGCTTGAGTCATGAAAATGCCCAGAACAAGATCAAAATTGGGGATATGTAGAGACTGGTCATTCTGACAGAGGAATGACAGTGAACTCATTTGAGAGATTGTTGTACCCTAGGGGGTTTAAGTACTTCCAATGGGGCAGAACACACTCATGAGGGGTTATCTTCAACTAGTGAGAGATTTGAGTACATGTCTTACTCAAGTTTCTTTTGCTAGAGACCATGTTTGTGTCGTACTGAAGATAAAAGGGTAGTATACGTGATGACAAAGCGATATTAACGTCTTGTAGTGACCAAGCCTAGTTGAGATGAACTTCCAAAGAGGGAGTCCATCAAGTTGGATTTAACTAGCTTGTATTTGGTCTTGTAATGGTGTAGCTTGTGCCAAGTTATTACATTATCTACTTACGAGAAGTATCGCATGTTCTTACTGTCATTATGTTTATGCCATTTTATTGGACTGCGTGAAATATGTTGCGGGACTGATGTTTATTGTCGTATGGTTGCAGATGGTTCGCACTCGGACCACGCATGAGATTGGTGGCTCTATCAAGCAGGGAGGGGATGACTCCCAGCCACCTGCCTACGACAGCACCCCGCAGCAACAACCACCACCGCCGCCTCCGCTCACGCTAGCGGATGTGATTGCGGCATTGGTGGGTGGTCATGAGGAGCAGACCGACCTGCTCCGCATGATCGTGCAGAATACGTCCCAGGCGGGGGGCGTCAAAAGAGGGGGCCTCGTGAGCCCCGTGAGGTGATGTACTCGGATTTCATGAGTATGCACCCTCCGGTGTTCATGCCGGAGCTGGACATGTTCGTGGTAGTGTTCATTGATGATATCTTGGTTTACTCCAAGACAGAAGCAGAACACGCCAAACACTTGCGGATCATTCTTCAACGATTGCCAGACCACAAACGCTACGCCAAGTTCAGCAAATGTGAGTTTTGGATCAGCCAAGTGCCATTTTTGGGACATATCATCTCAGCGGAAGGCATTGCGGTTGACCAAAGAAAAATCGAGCAAGTGCTGAAATGGAAGGCTCCCACTTCAGACCATGAAGTCTGAAGCTTCCTCGGTTTAGCGGGATACTATCGGAGATCCATTCCAAGCTTCTCCAAGCTTGCTAAGCCGATGACAGAGTTGCTTAAGAAGGGAACAAAATATGTTTGGAACACGGCGTGTGAGGGAGCGTTCCAAGCATTAGTGAAGCATCTCACAACAGCCCCGGTCTTAGCTCAACCGGATACAACCAAGCCCTTCGACGTGTATTGTGATGCGTCCGGTATTGGGCTCGGCTGCGTGCTGATGCAGGAAGGATGTGTGGTCGCATATGGCTCACGCCAACTTCGGAACCATGAGCAGCACTATCCAACTCATGATCTTGAGCTTGCTGCTGTGGTTTTGGCGTTAAAAATGTGGAGGCACTATCTCCTGGGGAATTTGGTGCATCTTTACATCGACCACAAGAGCTTGAAGTACATCTTCACCCAGAAGGATCTGAACATGAGGCAAAGGAGGTGGTTAGAACTAATCAAAGACTATGATATTGAGATTCATTACCACCCCTGCAAGGCGAATGTGGTTGCCGACGCTGAGTCAGAAATCACATGTCCATAACCTCACCATTACACCGGTGGAGGAGGAAGAGCCGAGCTTATACTTGGTTCCTTATGGATCGCTCTACAACCTTGCCCTCATCCCTACTATTAGGGAGGACATTATTGCAGCTCAGAAGATTGATAAGGGTATGGCACATCTCCGGAGACGGATAGACAACGGGGAGATCAAATGTTTCCGGGAAGATGATGAGGGGACGCTATGGTTCAATGACCGCATAGTCGTACCCCGGGATATGGAACTGAGGAAAAAGATTCTTGATGAAGCTCACTTGTCTAAGTACTCCATTCATCCGGGCAGCAACAAAATGTACCAAGATTTGAAAAAGAAATTTTGGTGGACACGGATGAAGCAGGAAGTGGCGAAGTACGTATCCGAGTGTGATACGTGTAGGCGAGTGAAAGCTGATCACATGAGAAAATTAGGGCTGCTGCAACCCCTGAAAATCCCGGCATGGAAATGGGAAGATGTGAGCATGAATTTCGTTGTGGGATTACCCCTGACTTCCAACAAGCATGATTCCATTTGGGTAATCGTTGACCGGTTAACCAAGACAGCTCACTTCATTCCTGTGCATACACGTTACAATGCCGGCAAGTATGCGGAGCTATACATAGCGAGGATTCTATGCTTATACGGGGTACCCAAGACCATAGTCTCAGATCAAGGTGCGTTATTCATGTCTCGTTTTTCGGAGCAGTTGCACGCTGCATTGGGTACTAAGCTGATTAGGAGCTCCGCCTATCACCCTCAGACAGATGGGCAAACAGAGAGGGTGAATCAAGTACTAGAAGACATGTTGAGAGCATGTGCCATCCACCACGGTAGGAACTGGGATGATCACCTACCGTTGGCAGAATTCTCGTACAATAACGGCTATCAGGCGAGTATCAAGATGGCACCCTACGAAGCTCTCTACGGTCGCAAATGCCGCACCCCATTAAACTGGTGCGAGTCCGGTGAAAGGGTCACATTCGGGGTTGATGTGGTGAACGATGCCGAAGGGCACATTCGGATGATTCAAGCCAACTTGAAGGCCGCTCAATCCCGGCAGAAAAGCTACGCTGATAAGAGGCGTAGGCCGCTGCACTTTTACATCGGAGAGCACGTGTAACTCCGCGTATCGCCGATGAAGGGCGTGCACCGGTTCGGTGTGAAGGGGAAACTCGCTCCCCGATTCATTGGACCCTATGCTATCACCGAGAAGTGTGGACCAGCAGCGTATAGACTGGAACTACCGGCATCTCTCACCGGTGTTCACGACGTTTTCAACGTTTCACAACTGCGAAAATGTCTGAAGCATACGGCTGCTGTTCCCGCTGAAGATATCGGCGAGCTTCAACCGGATTTGACGTATGAAGAATATCCGGTGGCAATAATTGATGAGAAAGCCAGGACCATGCGTAGCCGAACGCTGTGGTTCTACAAGATACTCTGGAGCAGCCACACCGCCGAAGAAGCAACGTGGGAGAGTGAGGAATTCCTTCGCTCAAACTACCCGGAGTTCATGGCTTCTCAGAAAGGGTGAGTTCCAATTACATCGCTGTCTCTTCTTTTGTAATCTTGGGACGAGATTCTTTTAAGGGGGGGATGTAAAACCCCAAGAAAAGGGACTTGCAAAAAATTTTCCATCACCTCACAACACCACAGCTTTTGTTGTTGATATCTTGTGAACACTTGGGAAGAGCAAGTAACCACCATCAAAAGGGGTGATTAGAGGGGAAAGCCCTAACTTTCAAAAAGTAGGATTTCTACACATGAACATGCAAGGTTGAGCTCACCCTAGACCTTAAATAGTCTTGGGAAGGCTCAGCCAAAAGTTCATGCAAATCCAATACCTTTTGAGGCACTTTTAGAGGCATTTGAAAAAGAGGCCGATTTGAATGTAAATTCAAATTGCAGCAACTTTCATCACTTGAATTCGAAAGTTGGCTTCATATTCAAACTCAGCACATTTTTCTGAGTTAGTCCACCAATTTGCATCACAATTGGACTTAATCTTGTCGGGAGCCAATTTGCAATAATTCAAACTGAATTTGAATTTTAAATTCAAATGGGCAGCAAATTTGTCCAAATCAAATTCAGTTGAAGAATTCAAAATTCATCCCATGCCTTTGTGGCGAAGTCTACCATTCAATTCTGAGTGGTTGAGATATTTGCAGCAGAAGGGGGGAGAAAGAATTAGAGGGGAGAAGAGGGCCCACTGGTCAGAAGGCTTAGCACCGAAGTCTGTTCGTGCGAGTCACTCGGCAGCCGAAGTTCACCGTGTGACAGCTCCTGCTTCCGCGCCCGAGTGGGAGAGGACACCGCACGGTGAAAATCGCGAGTCACAGCGCCAGCACGACGCCCACTCGGTCATTTTCGCTGTGCCCCCGCTGAACCGATGCTCACCCACCCCGCAGTTGCTTCCGCTCGCGAGTGTTTTCACCGCCGCTCTCTGATCACCGGTGACCAGCCGATCCCGGCTGCATCACGCGCCACCACCAGAAAAGAAAAGATGCGCCCGCGTGTGAGGAAGCTGTGGGAGGAAACCTTTCACCGTTTCATGTAGGGTAGAGTGAGAATTCCGAGTTTTCCCCCACGGTGCACCTTAGGGTTAGCAATCGGTCGTCGGCAAAATTCGTTGCACAGAAGCAACCGCCGGTCGAGCTGCAGCTCACACAAGTTCTAGACACCCATGCGTCTCTCTGAGCAAGAACCCGCAGGAACAACCCTTCCAAACCCTAGTTTCACCGGTAACAGTCCAGCGGAAGGGAGGGTCGCCGGTGAGGTCCGGGTTGCCGGCCGTTTAGGTCCCAACCAAGGTCATGCCGAGTTGCCCGAGGCTTCCCTGGACGTGGTGACGCGATTAGCACGCGAAGGGGGTGGTCAGGAGGACGGGAACACGTTGCCGATGTTGCACAGAGACATAGCGCTCGTCGCCGGTGAGCTACGACGGTTCGCCGACGGCGGCATGATGTCCAACATGTTCAGCGTCCAAAATTATGTGGGGGCGGCAAGTCTCACCGTCGCCTGCGAGCTAGGTCAACGGGAACGCCGACCTCGCCAGTGCTCCGGCAGCTCGGGGCGGCGGAGTCGGGAGGTAGACGAAGGCGCGGGTCCCACGTGTCAGCCGCTGGGTTAAGCGTGCGCGAGCACGCGGTTAGTTTAAATTAAACGGGCGGGCCCCGCTTTCAGCCTCCGGGTTAGCGCGGGAGATGATTTCTGTAGGAAAATAATTCAGAGATGAGCCTAAACTTTAGAAATTCGTAACTTTGGTTAGGAAGCTCCAAATTCAATGAATCAAATTTTTCTGAACTCAGCTTTTTTATTATTTTCCAGCAACACCAATTTCAGCTCATGAAACTTAGTAGTTTTCCAGAATTAATTCCCTAAAGTTTGAACTGTTAGGAATTTTATCTGGAGGATTACTTCATGAAAAATTCTGAAATTTGGCTGAGAGGTTCATTGGAAAATCCTTGAGTCTCAGTAAAAATGTCAGACCCATCCGAGTTCATTTAGTCCCCCTAATGGGGTGATTAAAGGAACTGCCCTGACAAAATAGAAAAATGTACAGAAACATTTTTCAGATTTTCTCAAGTCTTGTTAAGGGCATAACTTCCTCTAGAATTCTTCAAATGACATGAAACCAATTCCATTAGAACCATCTTAAATTCTACTTTCCAGAAAGAAATGGTTGGAGCCATGAAAACCCCTGGAATTCCTTAGAGGCTCTAATATTCACCAAATAGGCTTTTATTGGTACAAAGCTCACATGAACTTTGTTTCAAATGAAACTTGGTCAAGACTCTGGTTAGGACCCTACCAAGTTAACATAAAAATTTCAGAGCCAAAGGGGAGGGCTAGCTAGCATTATGGTCTTTACATATTCAAGTTCAAACATTGCATTTAAATTGACATATAGTATATCGTTTACATGTAGTCACTGAAGGCGAGGAAACTCCGGAAGTGCTCGACTTCCTTCTTCCGGACGAAGCCCTAACAACTGACCAGCAGCAACAAGGCAAGCCCCAGTTTGCATTAACCCCTTTTATAAAGTTTTGCTTTGTTTACAAGTATGAGGTATGGATGTGCATTAGGTGTAGGATGGATGAAACCCAAATGCATAACCAGATTTTCCTATAAGAGTGAGGGTAGTGTCTAAGGCCTCGAGTAGACAGGCAAGGCTTAATGATTCCTAGAACTTCGTTACAAGTCGAGTAGTTGGAATCTACTTGTGAGATAGGCTTGGGACACACGGGATTGGTTCGAGTGATGTGAGATCACTTTAGAAATGAAAATGAGACTAGACAGGGGCTAGGGCGCAGAAAGAAGAAGTCTTGTGTGCGCAGCCCTGTCAATGTCAATTGAGGACCGATCCGTGTGCGGCCCTGCTGAACAAGTATTGAACGTACCGAAGGCATATCGGATATATGGGCCCCGATAAACCGATGTAACCTATACCTCTGGGCGTCGAGGCATAACGCACCGATTTATAGGTGTAGGCTGAGGGCAGCAAGGTGGAAATCTGCTAATGGGCATCGAGAGATGCTCCATGTAGGGAACCTCCTGCTCGTTTCGGTGCGACCGGTTCGACGTTTGGGCTGTTGGGTGAAAGGTTGTCCCGTACGGCATCGAGTGAGCGTGCTGTGCAGCTCCACGGGTGGGCGTACGTGACGTGCTCTTTGGGTATCCTTGCAGGTGTATATCGAGTCGATTCACCGTCCCTCATGGTGACGAGTACCGCTTGTTCACTGTGTCGTAACATAGATAAATCAGAGAATGTTATGAGTCAATTCTGCTGATATGTATAATTGTATTGCTACATGTGTGCCACCAAATATTGCTTACTAAATTTCTTATTCATGAATTGTTAATTTGTGGCTAAAATATGAACTAAGGATGAACCTGTAGGCGTGTCCATTTGCTGAAATTACTATCCCATGTTCGTGTAAACTTCATGTAGAGTTTCATGCCTAGGTGAGTCGGTTAAGTCTTGTTGAGCCATCGTGCTAATGGTTGCTGCTTAAGTGTTTTTCAGGTGAGGAGCCTCCCACGGACTCGCGTTACGAGTCCACCGGCGAGGGTTACCCTCCGTCGGGGACCACGGCTGAGTGGGAGCCGTACACGCCGCGCTAAGCTTAGGAGTGCAGCTAGTGTTGGTTGCCCTAGGTCTGGGCAACCGACTTTTGCTAGATAGGCGGGCGTGAGTTGTACAAATTTAACTTCCGTTGTGTAATATAAACACTAGTTTGTAACTGAGTAGTGTACTACTTTGTACATTTCAGTTGGTTTTCAATGTAATACAATGTATCCTTTTGATGTGTGCTGTCGGGTGTCGCATCGTGCGGCACCACCCTCTGCGATCCTGGATGAGCGGATTCCGGTCCGCCACACGGCCCGGGTTTCCGTCCGCCGTCAGCGGAGGACCGCCTCGCTACACCTGCTACACGTGTGGCCAGGCGGGCCATTTCTCGAAGGACTGTCCCCAGGGGCAGCAGAGCAGCGGGCAAGCCCAATATCAGGGCGGTGCTCGAGGCCGACCTCCGGTCAATAAGGTTGATCAACGAACCGGGGGCGTTCGCAACCTTGACAATGAGGACGCCCCAGAGGGAGAAAACGTGTTGGCAGGTACGTTCACTCTCAACGATCAAGCAATCATCATATTATTTGATTCTGGTGCAACCCACAACTTCATAAGTGCATCATATGTGGTTAAGAATCAACTGGAAGCCTTTCCATCCGAGTGCTCTTATATGATTTGTTCACCGGGAGGAAAGATTTCAGCAACTATGATGATTCCGAAAGCACCACTGTGCTTAGGTGGGAAGATATATCCCACTATTACGATTATTCTTGAGGGGCAGAAGATTGATGCAGTCTTAGAGATGTCATGGCTAAGTTACCATGGCGCTGTCCTAGACACATTATCATGGACGGTTCACCTCAACTCCCCACTACACCGTCCGCAGTCCCTCGTACTAGACGATCCAGTCCCGGAAGTTTCAGCCGCCTATACTACTGAAGCTTCCAAGTTAGAGGACATCCCTGTAGTCCAAGAGTATCCCGACGTGTTCCCAGATGATCTTCCAGGCATGCCACCTGAACGGGATGTGGAGATCAAGATAGAACTTGCACCCAGGACTACTCCCATATCACAGAGACCATACAAAATGGCTCCGAATGAGCTGGCTGAGTTGAAAGAACAGCTCAATGATTTGTTGAGCAAGGGTTTCATTAGGCCGAGTTCCTCACCTTGGGGATGTTCGGTGCTGTTCATCAAGAAAAAGGATAAAACCTTGAGGCTTTGTGTGGATTACCGGCCGCTCAACACCGTCACCATCAAGAACAAATATCCACTGCCCCGCATTGATATCCTGTTTGATCAGCTTGTGGGTGCAAGTGTGTTCTTGAAGATGGACCTTCGCTCCGGGTATCATCAAATAAAAATTTGGGCGGAGGATATCCCGAAGACGGCATTCTCGATGAGATATGGACTATACGAATATCTCGTCATGTCTTTTGGTCTCACTAACGCTTCGGCACATTTCATGTATCTCATGAACTCGGTGTTCATGCCAGAGATGGACAAGTTCATTGTGGTGTTCATTGATGATATCTTGGTTTACTCCAAGACAGAAGCAGAACACGCCGAACACTTGAGAATCGTTCTTCAACGACTGCGGGACCATAAACTCTATGCCAAGTTCAGCAAATGTGAGTTTTGGATCAGCCAAGTGCCATTTTTGGGACATATCATCTCAGCGGAAGGCATTGCGGTTGACCAAGCAAGATTGAACAAGTGCTGAAATGGAAAGCCCCCACTTCTGTCCATGAAGTCAGAAGCTTTCTCGGTTTAGCAGGTTATTACCGGAGATTCATCCCGAGCTTCTCCAAGCTTGCTAAGTAGATGACAGAATTATTGAAGAAGGGAACAAAATATGTTTGGAACACAGCATGTGAAGGAGCGTTCCAAGCATTGGTGAAGCATCTCACAACAGCCCCGGTCTTAGCTCAACCGGATACGACCAAGCCCTTCGACGTGTATTGTGATGCGTCCGGTATCGGGCTTGGCTGCGTGTTGATGCAAGAAGGATGTGTGGTCGCGTATGGCTCACGCCAACTTCGAAACCACGAGCAGCACTATTCGACTCATGATCTTGAGCTCGCTGCTGTGGTTTTGGCGCTGAAAATGTGGAGGCACTATCTCCTGGGGAATTTGGTGCATCTCTACACCGACCACAAGAGCTTAAAATATATCTTCAACCAGAAGGAGCTGAATATGAGGCAAAGGAGGTGGTTAGAACTAATCAAAGACTATGAGATTGAGATCCATTACCACCCCGTCAAGGCGAATGTGGTTGCCGACGCGCTGAGTCGGAAGTCACATGTCCATAACCTCACCATTACACCGGTGGCAAAGGAAGAGCCGTGTTTATACTTGGTTCCTTATGGATCACGCTACAACCTTGATCTCATCCCTACCATTAGGGAGGATATCATTGCAGCTCAAAAAGTTGACAAGGGCATGGCACATCTCCGGAGACAGATAGACAGCGGGGATATCAAATGTTTCCGGAAAGATGATGAGGGGACGCTATGCTTCAATGACCGCATAGTCGTACCCCAGAATATGGAGCTAAGGAAGAAGATCCTTGATGAAGCTCACTTGTCTAAATTTTCCATTCATCCGGGCAGCAACAAAATGTACCAAGATTTGAAGAGAAAATTTTGGTGGACACGGATGAAGAGAGAAGTGGCTAAATACGTATCCGATTGTGATACGTGTAGATGAGTGAAAGCGGATCACATGAGAAAATCAGGGCTGTTACAACCCCTGAAAATTCCAGCATGGAAGTGGGAAGATGTGAGCATGGATTTCATTGTGGGATTACCCCTGACTTCCAACAAGCATGATTCCATCTGGGTAATCATTGACCGATTAACCAAGTCGGCTCACTTCATTCCCGTGCATACACGTTACAATGCCAGCAAGTATGCGGAGTTGTACATTGCACGAATCCTATGCTTGCATGGGGTACCCAAGACCATAATTTTAGATCAAGGGGCATTGTTTGTAGCTCGTTTCTGTGAGCAGTTGCATGCTGCATTGGGTACTAAACTGATTAGAAGCTCGCTTATCACCCTCAGATAGATGGGCAAACTGAGAGGGTGAATCAAGTGTTAGAAGACATGTTGAGAGCGTGTGCCATCCACCACGGTAGAAACTGGGATGATCATCTACCGTTGGCGGAATTCTCATACAACAATGGCTATCAGGCGAGTATCAAAATGGCACCATATGAGCCTCTCTACGGTCGCAAATGCCACACCCCATTGAATTGTTGTGAGTCCAGTGAAAGGGTCACATTCGGGGTTGATGTGGTGAACGACGCTGAAGAGCTCGTTCGAATTATTCAAGCCAACTTGAAGGCCACCCAATCCCGACAGAAAAGTTACGCTGATCAGAGGCATAGGCCGCTACACTTCGACGTCGGGGAACACGTGTACCTCCGTGTATCTCTGATGAAGGGTGTGCACCGATTCGGCGTGAAGGAGAAGCTCGATCCCCGATTTATTGGACCCTATGCTATCACCGAGAAGTGTGGATCAGTGGCGTATAGACTGGAGCTACCGGCATCTCTCGCTGGTATTCACAACGTTTTCCATGTTTCACAACTACGGAAATGTCTGAAGTATACGGCTGCTGTTCCCACCGAAGACATTGGCGAGCTGCAACTGGATTTGACGTATGCTGAATATCCGGTGGCAATTACTGATGAGAAGGCACAAACCACACATAACCGAACGCTGTGGTTCTACAAGATACTGTGGAGCAACCACACCGCTGAAGAAGCGACGTGGGAGAGCGAGGAGTTCCTTCGCTCAAACTACCCGGACTTCATGGCATCTCATCACGGGTAAGTTCCTATTACCTCGTCGTCTCTTCCTTTGTAATCTCAGGACGAGATTCTTTTAAGGGGGGAGGGATGTAAAAGCCCATGAGTTTACTTGCTAAAATGTTCATCACCTCACCACACCACAGCTCATTTGGTGGATAGCTCATAAACATTTGAGAAGAGCAAGTAAACACAATCAAGAGGGTGAATAGAAGGGAAACCCATAACTCCAAAAAGTAGGATTTCATACACATAACCATGATAGGCTGAGCTCACCCCTAGAACTTAAATATTCTTGGGAAGGCTCAGGCCAAGTTTCATGCAAATCCAAACTCTTTTGAGCCACTTTTGGAGACATTTGAAAAAGGGGCTATTTGAATGCAAATTCAAATTTCAGCTAGTTTTCATCACTTGAATTCAAAATTTGACTTCATATTCAAACTCAGCACATTTTTCTGAGTTAGTCTACCAATTTTCATCCACATTGGAGTTCATCTTTTAGGGAGCTAAATTTGCATTAATTCAAAACTGAATTTGAATTTCAAATTCTGAATTGAAGCAAATTTAGCCAAATCAATTTCAAATTGAGGAACTCAAATTCAACTCATGACTTTGTGGCTAAGTCTACCATTTAAATGTGAGTAGCTGGGATATTTGCGGCAAAAAGTGGAAAAGAATTAGAGGGGAGAGCTGGGACCCACTGGTCAGTAAGTGGAATTCACAGAACCGACTCAACCAAGGGAAAATCACTCGTGTGACCGCCGGGCGCCGCGTGCAGGCTGCTCACCGACGGAGAGGCCACCGCACGGTGAAAATCACGAGTCACAGTGCCCGCACGACAGCCCACTCGGTCGTTTTCGCTGTGTCCCGTCTGAACCAACGCTCACACAACCCACAGTAGCTCCTGCAGCCAAGTTTTTCACCGCCGCTCTCTGCTCCCCGGCGACCGGCCGATCCCGGCTGCTTCACGCGCAGCCACCAGAGAAGAAAAGGTGTGCCTGCTTGTGAGGACGCTGTAGGAGGAAACCGTTTACCATTCCATGTGGTGTAGAGCGAGAATTCCGAGTTTCCCTCCACGGTGTACCTTAGGGTTAGCAATCGGTCGTCGGAGAAATTGTTGTACAGAGGCCACCGCTGGTCGAGCTGCAGTGCACACACGCTCTAGACACCCGTGCGCTTCTCCTCGAGCAAGAATCCGCATTAACAACCACCCGAACCCTAGTTTTACCAATAAACAGTCCGGCGGAAGAGAAGGTCGCCGGTGAGGTCCGCTTTGCCAGCCGTTTAGGTACCAACCGAGGTCATGCCGAGCTTCCCGAGGCTTCCCTGGACGTGGTGACGCGATTAGCACGCAAAGGGGGTGGTTGGAAGGGCGGGAACGCGTTGCCGAAGTTACACAGGGGCATAGCGCTCGTCGCCGGCGAGCTACGGCGGTTAGCCGGTGACGGCATGGTGTCCAGCGTGTTCAGCATCCAAAGTTACGTAGGGCGGCGAGTTTCACCGTCACAGGCGAGCTAGGTCGCCGGGAACGCCGACCTCACCGGAGCTCCGGCGGCGTAGCGAGGTAGACGAAGGGTGCGGGTCCCATGTGTCAGCCGCTGAGCGAAGCTCGCGTGCGGTTAATTTAATTTAAATGGGCGGGCCCCGCTGTCAGTCACTGTTTAAGCAAAGGAGGTGATTTTCTTTAGGAAAATAATTCAGGGATCAGCCCAAACTTTAGAAATTTATAACTTTGGGTAGACGTTTCCAAATTCAGTGAACCAAATTTTGTTGGATTCAGCTCTTCGAGTACTATCCAGCAAAAAAGTTTCAGCATATGAAACGTATTCTCTTTCCAGAATTAATTCCCTAAAGTTTAAAATGTTGGGAATTTTATCTGAGGAATTAATTTATGGAAAATTCTGAAATTTGGCTGGGAGGTTCATTTGAAAATACTTTAGTCACAGGAAAAATTTCGGATCCATACAACTTCATTTAGTCCCCCTAATGGTGTGATTAAGTGAACTGCCCTGAGAAAATGGAAAAATGCACAGAAACATTTTTCAGATTTTCTCAAATCTTGTTTAGGCCATAACTTCCTCTAGGATTCTTCAAATGACATGAAACCAATTCTATTAGAACCATATCAAACTCTAGTTTCCAGAAAGTAATGGTTTGAGCTATGAAAATCTCTGGAAATCCTTAGAGGCTCTAGTAATGACCAAATAGACTTTTATTTGTACAGAGCTCAGATGAACTTTGTTTCAAATGAAACTTGGTCAAGTCTGTGGTTAGGACCCTACCAAGCCACCATAAAAATTTCAGAGCCAAAGGGGAAGTCTAGATAGAGTTATGGTCTTTACATATTCAATTTAACACAATGCATTTAATTTGACATATAGTATATTGCTTACGTGTAGTCGGTGAAGGCGAGGAAACCCCGGAAGTGCTGGATTTTCTCCTTCTGGACGAGACACTAATTTCTGACCAGCAGCAACAAGGCAACCCCGGTTTGCATTAATAAGTTTTATAAAGTTTTACTTTATGTATACTTAGCATGAGTTATGTTTGTGCATTAGGTGTAGGATGGATGAAACCCAAGTGCATAACCAGACGTTTCCTACAAGAGTGAGGGTAGTGTCTAAGTCCTCGAGTATTCAGGCGGTGCTTAATGTTCATAGAACTTCGGTACAAGTCGAGTAGTTTGAATCTACTCGCGAGTATAGGCTATGGGACACATGGGATTGGTTCGAGTGATGTGAGATCACTTAAGTAAGAAAATTAGACTAGGCAGGGGCTAGGGCGCAGCAAGAGGAAGTCTTGTGGGCGCAGCCCTGTCTGTGTCGATTGAGGACCGATCCGTGTGCGGCCCTGCTGAACAAGTATTGAACGTACCGAAGGCATATCGGATATATGGGCCCCGATAAACCAATGTAACCTATACCTCTAGGCGTTGAGGCATAACGCACCGACTAATAGGTGTAGGTATAGGGCAGCAAGGTGGAAATCCGCTAACGGGCATAGAGAGATGCTCCGTGTAGGGAACCTCCTCTCCGTTTGGGTGCGACCGTTTCGACGTTTGGGCTGTTTGGTGAAAGGTTGTCCCGTACGACATCGAGTGAGCGTGCTGTGCAGCTCCACGGGTGGGCGTACATGACGTGCTATTCAGGTATCCCTGCAGGTGTATATCGAGTCGATTCGCCGTACCTCGCGGTGATGAGTACCGCTTGTTCACTGCATCGTGACGTAGATAAATTATGGAATATTATGATTCAATTCTGCTGAGATGTATACCTTGTATTGCTACATGTGTGACACCAAATATCGCTTACTAAATTTCAGATTCATGGACTGTTAACTTGTGGCTAAAAGATGAAGTCCAGATGAACTTGTAGGCGTGTCTGTTTACTGCAATTTACCATCCCATGTTCGTTGTGAACTGCATGTAGAGTTTCATGCATAGGTGAGTCGGTTAAGTCTTGTTGAGCCATCATGCTCACGGTTGCTGCTATAAGTGTTTTTCTGGTGAGGACTACCCCACGAACTCGAGGTACGAGTCCATAGGCGAGGGCTACCCTCTGTCGAGGACCACGGCTGAGTGGGAGCTTTACACGCCGCGCTGAGCTGAGTTGTGGAGCTAGCGTGGGTTGTCCATAGGGCTGGACAACCGACTTTTTCTATTAGGTGGGCATGAGTTGTATAAATTTAGCTTCTGCAGTTGTATACTCTGTATTTAGATGTAAACTGAAGGCTTGTACTACTTTGTACATATTCAGCTTGTTTTCTATGTAATACAATGTCTTCCTTATGATGTGTGCTGTCAGGTGTCGCATCGTGCGGCATCACCCTCTGAGATCCTGGGAATACGGATTCCGGTCCGTCACAACACATACACCCGACTCTGAAGACCCAAATCTGGCGTCCTTCATTACGTCTGTAATACCCTCAAAATTCATTCCCATGCATTACACACATTTTTCATGTAGAGAAACATTATAAAAGAAGTAGAAATGGAGAAAGAACTATAGAAATGGAGAAAGAACCATGGAAATGGAGAAAGGAACCATAGAAATGGAGAAAGAACTATAGAAATGGAGAAAAGAACCATAGAAATGGAGAAAGGACCATAGAAATGGAGGAAGGAACCATAGAAATGGAGAAGGGCATACAAAAATGGAGAATGGGGCATAGAAATGGAGAGGAGAATGTAGAAATGGAGCAAGTGACATAGAAATGGTGAGGAATGGGAAAAAGATAGCTAAAATGAGCTATTTTCAATTTCCCCAAATCCTCCGAATTCCCCAATTCCCCCAAAAAGGGGAATTTTCCCCACATTTGTGGAATTTCTCCCCCATTGCCGCCGCACCAAATTAAATGGGGAAAAGTTTGTTAGGATTTAGCTCCAATTAGAGTGGGATTCTCCCCCCTCCCCCCTTATAAATAGAACCCAAACCCCCCCTTTTGGCCGCAGCCCCCTCCCCTCTTCCCCCTCTCCCAAGTCGGCGACTTGGAGGCCCTAGCCCCCAACTCGCCGAGTTGGCACCCCCCCTTGACGGACTTCGGTCGCCGGTGAGCCCCACCGGTGAGCCCCGCCGTCGAGCCCCGCCATCGAGCCCCGCGGCGAGCCCCGCCGTCGAGCCTTGCCGACGAGCCCCGTCACGCCTCGCCGTCGCCAGAAAAGAGCCGACGATCTGTCCTGCCCTAATCATCCATAGAAAAATTCCTCGCTGCTGCCATTGCTAGAAGGAAGGCCCTGCCACCAAGGAGGAAGTGAGGTAGGTCCCCATTACCCATCTTACGATGTTGTCGCTGTTTCTACGCATCTGTTTTCTTTGCCCCATTCGAACATAAACTTTTACGTGTGGACGGATCGTGTTTTGATCGATTTTTTATGGTGGAATTGATCTAGATCTTGAGTCAAGATCATCACCACGTCCACACTTCATCCCAGCACCCTTGTTCATCATAAAATCCCATGAAAGCCCGTTAAAACATGCAAGAACACGTGCAAACTAGTTTGATAAAACAGCACCATAGGATTTGCATTCATCTACCCCCATTGCATCTTGAGTAAAGTTTGTGCATGATGTTTGATTGCTGTAAATTATGTATGTGTGTGGTCGTTAGTAGAAGGATAAGCTCAAGAAGCCATCTACGAGGACCTACAGCACCAAGACATCGAGACGCTTGAACAACAAGAACCAAGGGAACAAGGCAAGTGCCCCTTGACCATATTGATCCCATGTTTTGAAACTATTTTGTTTGCGAAAATGTGTACGCTTTAGTCAACTTGATGGGACACCCTTTTATAAGAGTTTACTAGTTTTGTTAACCATCCTTGTCGCCGGTAAAGTTGATGAGTCGGGTATAGTCATTTTTCCTTTTTGCTTCGCTTAACTTACGGGATACGGGAAGCTGAAATAAAATATGTCTAGCTACTGCACTCATATGAATAATGATGATGAGAACTTGATGATGTTAATGAGCATAGAATTGGGGAGATCTAGGCAAGCTTGGTTCGTGGATGTTGCTGAATGAGATGGTGGTTTACTTGCTGTAGATCTAAGGACCGGTTCATGCGAGAATATGCTACGAAAACAGTGCCACCACAAGGCCAAGTATGGGTACGGCTTAGCTGATTAATTAGGTGTGTTGCTAGCTTGTTATGGACCATGGATGGCGCGGGGAATGGGAGTCGAGGAGGACTTCACTGGGAACTTCATGGCACAAGAGGGGGCCCGTGGGTGGGAGAATGGTGATTCGAGCCTGCCGGTGAAACCTCAGTGAGTCCATACATCTAGTAGCCCCTTTGTAATGGCTATTTTGTGATCTCTTGGCATACACCGACGGTTGTGTACTGGTATAATGGAGGTTCTGCAGTCGCCGACGGGTGACAAAATCACGAACTTGTGGGTAAAGTGGTGCCACCTCTGTAGAGTGTAAAACTATCATGATAGCCATGCTTCCGGTCACAAACAGTTGGCCAACTTCCATGATTAGAAGGGAAAACTTGGGATGGTTATTCGGTATGGTTATGGTATGGTCATTGGGATTGGTTTTGGGACTGTGTAGAGTCATAAAAATGGGTTTGGTTTCGGTTATATGAATATGAGATGGTTATAAATATTTATGAGCATGAGATGAACTTGAGAAAGATTAATGGCTGGTTAAGACTTGATAAATGGTGAATTATGGTGAAGGAATATTGATGAAGGAATGTTGCTGTTTTACTTGGTTATATTGGGATTTAATTCACCTAGAGATAGTTGCTGTTTTTACCATGTTTGTGAAATAAAATTTGCTTGCTGCAATGAGCCTTTTTATTCCATGCTTTGTTATAACCTACATGTCATACTTTTCCCGCACTTGTTAAGTACGACATGTACTCACCCGTGCATTATCACATAAATATCAGCAACAGGAGATGAGTACTTCGAGGACCATGTGGAGTACTAGGCGTGCGAACTACCGTCAACATGCCTGTGGAGTTGAAGTTGGAGCCTGCTATCTTTAGTCACTTTCCACTGTCGTCTAGAGTCTTCCGCTGCAAGAATAAGATAGACATTCATGAGTGAGACAACGAGTCGATGTAATAAAGTACTTATATATTATTCGTACGTGGTTAAATTCTGAAATCAGTTTGTGGAATACATGTGTATGTGTGATGAACATCCTGGGCACGCATATGCATTCACTTGGTTCTGTTTTTGGAACCGGGTGTCACAGATTGGTATCAGAGCCATGTTGACCGTAGAGCGCAAGTCTAGGTAGAATGGACACTCTAAAACACATAGGCACACCCCTCTAAACTGCTATTTTCGAAAATTGCTTGCTGCTGTACTTTACTTGTCAATTCAGCCACCGCAAAGTGCTATTTTCAGCCCCTCTTTTCTCTTCTTTTGGACAGCAACACTTTTGCTTTCTTGCTCCATAGCTTCTGAAGTTTTAGAGTTATTTTATTCTTCTCTAAAGTTTCTCATGTCTTATTTATAGATGCCAGCGATCAGGAGCACGACATGCATAAGTACTTGTCCACCACCACGTGGGAGTGCACTTAACCCCATTGAGGTGTCCGATGGACCATATTGGGAGGAGGTGAAGACGGAACCTCATGATGAAGAGGAAGTCAATAGCTCTATGCATGAGGAAGAGGAACCGGAAGAGGTGGAACCATTCCAAGATAATATGGAGGATGATCCACAAGAACGGCATTGGTACGCACCTCAGGAGGAATTTCACGCGGGCTTACACCCCGTGGAGCCTCATAAAGCTATGTCGGGAGGAGATGAATTCAAAAAAGAGCCACCCCTTGCTGAGACCAATAATGAAGGTGATAAATGGGCCAACCATTCAGTTCAAGAATTCTGGTCCGACGGAACGGAAGGAGGACACATATCCAGGGAGCTCAAAGAATTTCTGGATTGCTGCAGCCTATACCCGGAATATCTTCTCAAGAAAGTTCCTCGTCTCAGACATGAAGAGTGGAAGGCTGACGTAACCATCCTATCTAACGGTAGGGTTGTCACCCGGCACTTCACACCCACATGGAGAGCTACAAGGGCAGAAGCTATCGATGATGCTGCATGGGAAGCACTCACCGGACTGTGCTACGCCTTCCATGAGCAACTTGAGGACACTTTTTAGCTGCACCCGTATCGAAAGAGTGGTACAAGGGAGATCATTGGACCCCATGTAACAGCTCTTTCCAAACCCACAAGCTGCTGACAAGTCTCAGAGGTTGCTCGTGGAGTTGGGAAACCACTATGCAAGCGCACAAGAAGAGATTCGTTACCTCCGCAAGAAGCTGTATTTGCTGGAGAAACAAGAGGAGACTCGTGCTAACGCGGGGGCAAATGCAGCACCAGTGTCATCTAACCCTACGTGGACTGCTGACTCACCATGGCATGCGCCCATGTATGGACCACCCACGTCACGCGGCGAGAACAGCACCGGTTCTCATGATTAAGTTTAGGTTTCCCATTGAATAAGCTGTAATATGAACGCTTAGATCGTAGTGCTTGAATAAGAGTAGTGTGCTGAAATTTTTGTGATGATTGCTTGGTTTGTGTGCCGACGTGAGTTGTGGGATGCTTCTGCAAAAGTCCGCATCCACACATAGTAGAGAGATGTGAGATGCTTTGCCACTTGTTCACATCCTCATATAGGCTGAAATTAGTAAAGAAGTTGCTTAGTTCATACACCTTGATGCATATAGTTGGGAAATTGCTTCTTTCAAATCTGAATTCTAGCTCCTACAAACATAGTATGTCCGAAAGTAAGCCATAAAATAAGAGGGGTAGACTTTCTTGCCAACCTTATTGTCTTGGATTGCCAAGGGATTGACATAATACTTGGAATGGATTGGTTAAGCAAGCACAACGGAGTGATTCAATGCGCTGAGAGGAGCGTGCAGTTGACAAATGAGCACGATACTCGTATTGAGTTCGAGACAGCCCAACCGGAAACCGAGAAAGCAGCGATGAACCATGTCGAAGAAGCGACATTGGAAAGCATTCTGGTGGTTCAAGAATATTCAGATGTGTTCCCAGAAGAACTTCCAGGTATGCCACCTGACCGGGACATTGAATTTGCTATTAATTTTGTACTCGGAACTGCACCTATAGCGAAGAGGCCATATAGGATGCCCGCTAATGAACTAGTGGAGCTCAAGAAGCAAATCCAGGAGCAGCTAGAAAAGGGTTTAATACACCCAAGCTCGTCACCATGGGGAGCCCCCGTGCTCTTCGTAGACAAGAAGGATGGGACCCAAAGGATGTGTGTGGATTATAGGTCTCTCAATGAGGTGACGATCAAGAATAAATACCCGCTGCCCCGTATAGAGGACCTGTTCGACCAAATGAAAGGTGCCCAAATTTTCTCCAAGATTGATCTTCGGTCAGGATACTTCCAGCTGAAGATTAAGCCCTCCGACATACCCAATACTGCATTTCAAACATGGTATGGTTCGTATGAATATACCATTATGTCTTTTAGGTTTATGAATGCACCCGCATACTTTATGTACCTCATGAATAAGGTCTTCATGGAGTACTTGGACAAGTTCATCGTGGTTTTCATCGATGATATCATGGTGTATTCAAAAAGCGAGGAAGAACACGAAGAACACTTGAGGTTGACGTTGCAGAAACTGCGAGAGCATCAGTTGTATGCTAAGTTCAGCAAGTGTCAATTTTGGCTAAAGGAGATATCGCTCGTAGGCCACATTATCTCCGAAGGAGGAGTGTCGGTTGATCCCGGAAAAGTGGGAGATGTTTTGAAGTGGAATCAACCGCAGAATGTGAGAGATATTCGGAGTTTCCTTGGGATGACTGGATACTACCACCGGTTCATCAAGGATTTCTCCAAAAAAGCGAAGCCTATGACTGAATTGCTAATGAAGGGAAAAGCATTTCAGTGGACACCAGCGTGTCAAGAAAGCCTTGAGGAGCTCAAGAAGAGACCAACCACAGCGCCGGTTTTGGTATTGCCGGACGTGAGCAAAAGCTTCGACATATATTGTGACGCATCAAGACAAGGGCTTGGATGTGTGCTCATGCAAGAAGGACAAGTGGTAGCCTATGTGTCGAGACAACTAAAGAAACATGAGCTGAATTATCCCACACATGACTTGGAACTTGCAGCCATGGTACATGCCTTGAAGATTTGGAGGCATTATATCCTTGGCCACCGATGTGAGATCTACACGGATCACAAAAGTCTCAAGTATATATTCACGCAAATGGACCTGAATTTGAGGCAACGTCGATGGTTGGAACTCATCAAGAATTATGATGTTGGAATCAACTCTCACCCCGGAAAGGCCAATGTAGTAGCTGATGCGTTGAGCCGAAAGGGGGCATGTCACCAACTCACGGTTCAGGAGCTGCCACCTGAGTTGCGCAAGGAGTTTGAACGGTTACATCTCGGATTCTTGAACGAGATGGAGGTGATCGAACTGAACTCCTCACTGGAACAAGGGGTACGAGATGGCCAAGCAACGGATGAGGAAATCAAGGAAATCAAGGAATGAATCCAACCAGACATAGAAAAGGATTTCAAGGAAGACGAGAAAGGCACGCTTTGGTTATGGAAATAGATTTGTGTTCCTAACGTGAAGCACATCCGCGACACGATATTAAAGGAGGCACATGACTCACCTTATTCCATATACCCCGGCTGCACAAAGATGTACAAGGACCTGAAAACTTGCTATTGGTGGGATAGTATGAAAAGGGATATAGCTGAATATGTTGCCTTATGCGATACGTGCCAACGGGTGAAGGCCGAACATCAAAGATCCGCTGGACTGTTGCAGCCATTGAAAGTACCCGAGTGGAAGTGGGAAGACATCAGCATGGATGTCATCGTTGGATAGCCACGTACTCAATCGGGTTATGACTCTATTTGGGTTATCGTGGACCGATTGACAAAAACAGCCCTGTTAGAATGTGACACCCCAAAATCATGTTAAGAGGGGAATTTAAAAATTTTTGGACGTGTTGCATGTTTTGCAACAATTTAAATTTAAACTGGAATTCAATTTAAACTCAAAACAGAAAAGAAATAGAAAAAAAAAGGAAACCAGAAAAAACCGGCCAGTGGGCCGAAACCCACCAGCCGGCCCACCCAGCACCCGCGCCAGCCCGCAGCCGCGCGCGCCCCCTTCTTCTCACTGACAGGCGGGACCCGCCAGCTCTTCTCCTTCCTCGCGCCAGCGCCGCGCTCGGCCGGACTCTCTCACCCCGAATCCAAACCGACCCGGATTTCTGCGCATCCCAGCCGAATTTTGCTCGTGGGCGACGCAAACTTGATCACAACTGAACGCCGCCCTTCCCCCGTCAATAAAAACCCCGGCCTCGTCCCGTTTTACTCACGCGATCTGCTGTTTTTACTCCGGTGAGAACCCGAGCCTTCTCCGGCGAATTCTGGCCGATCTACGCTCGAAAATCCCGATCTAACTCGCTGGTCTTGATCCACCGCCTCCGAGGAACCTCGCAGGTGCAGAAAACTCGGTGGTTTGCGGTTCAAACACAGCGCCGACGAGCCTCACCGTGAATTCATCTCGGACCTCGTCGCCGACCGCCTTCCAGGACCTCCGAGCTCAAGAAAACCCCCGAGGTGAGATCCCTGACCTCCCCTCCACCGATCTATGCCATAAAATCACAGTTCTAGGAAGAATTCTCGAAGATCCGAAAATCTCCGGCGAGATCGCCGCTTCCCGCCGTCGTGCGCTGCCGGGCAGCGCCGCCCGTGCTCGATCAGAGCGATGTGGCCGCTTGTGCGCCGTCTATTTTAAATCGCACGGTAGACTTTAAATCCCCGCGTACCGGTTCGGCGTTATAATCTCAGCCGTCTGTTTTAAATCGGACGGTCCACGTCAGCCCCGTGTTATAAAGACTGGAAATCTTACGTGCTACTCCCTGGGGTTCTCGGGAAATAAGAGCTAGCCCCAGAAACTTCTGATCTAGCCCCTGGAACTTCAGAAAATCATGTAAATTCATTTAAAAATCAGTTTTAGCCCCTGGACTTAATAAAAATTAGGAAAAACTCCTCTGTTATGTGTAGCTAGACCCCTGAAAATTGTTAAAATAATATTATAGACCCTGTAGTGGGGTGAGTTTACCTTTTTAACCCTGTTTGATATTTAATTTAGGAAATTGAATATGTGGCTAGTATTTAAAATTTAAAAAGTGGGACAAACATATTGTCAAAATTAAATTAAAAACTTTCTCAGTACTTAGAAAACTTTGGAGTGAGATAAAAATATATTTTGGGCTGGAATGAATCTGTTTAGTTTATTATTCACATTTATTAGTTATAGGGACACATTTTTAAGTAAAGAATAGTTCTGAAAATAGGGAAAATAAATGTAAAATTGTTTACATCAGAGGAAAAGGTCAAAAATATATTATTAAATATTTTAGATCAGAACCTATTCTGTTTAGATGATGTGTCTTGTTATTTTCATAATAAAGTTCACATTTAGGCATAGGAAATAAATCTGAAAATATAGCAACTAGTAAATGATAAATGAAGTTTCTAAAATCCAAAGAATTCAGTTTAGGGTTGGTAGAAATTCTGAAGACACATATGGAGTAGGAAAATACCTTTCATGCATACTTGGTAGCTAAAAGGTGTAGTAATTAAATATTTATTAATTTATTTAAATTGGAAACTCATATATATAGTATGTAAGCATAAATGTGAATACAAAAGTAGGAATCATATACACATGATTAAAAGTGCATATAAGCCACAAATCAACACACATAGAGTAACCACAACACATATAATTGTGAATGACTTTCATAAATGTGAATGTGTGGTTTGTATGAAGTGGAAGTGTGAACTATGTCTTATGGATTGTTGTTTTTCTTTTGCTATGTGTGATGGTATGATGTAGAACCTGCTCCAGATCAAGTTCTTCCTTTCCAAGATCAGGACTACCCATTTCAAGAGCAGCAGGAAGGAGGCAAGTGTCCTTGACCACTTTGATCCTATACTAGGATGTGTAGATAGAATTATTTGCATTGTAAATTGAAAATATGAAACCCATGCTAGGAATGTTTCCCTAGAATTGCATTATCTTGTTTCCTTGTAGCTTGGGTTGGGATTCATCTTATCATGTCATTTATTATTATGCATATGCTTAGCCATGCTTAGAATGGGATATTTGGGATATGAGATCATCAGTTTATTTTACCATACTCTTGAATGAGATATTGTGAGTTATGTAGAGGTAGGGATCAAGGCAAGTTGGATGTTTTGGTTGTGTGCTGGGTGCACGAGACTCGGGTTTGTGTTTAGTACTTGCCTGGATCCTAAGGACCGGTTCATGGAGCATGTAACCTGGCTTTACCGTGTCAACCACATGCTGAGATGGGGCAGCTTGGCCAATTAATTAGGTGTATCCCCGGCGTAGTATGGGTGTGTTGGATGGTGCGGGGAATAGGTGTCAGCTGGACTACCATATGAACCGCAAGGCTCAAGAGGGGGCCACTGCAGCGGGGTTGGAGCCTCTTGTATGCTGTTAGGCGTGAAACCTCAGTGGGCCCACGCTCGTCGGGAATCCCTTTGTAAAGGCTTCGTAGCGATCTCCTGGCTACACACCTGGGAAGTGTGAATGTGGTTCGTAGCCACTGGCATAATGGAGGTTCTTTTAGTCCACCCGGCAACGGGGGATGAAATCACTACATGTGGGTACAGTGGAAACTCTGCAGAGTCAAAAATGTCATGACAGCCGTGCTCACGGTCAAGAGCGGCTTGGACTTATTCATGATTAGAGGAGTGATGGTTTTGGGAAGTTGTGGATGTTAAGCGGGGAGCTTAACATTGGAAATCATGTTATGGTTATTTGATTATGATGATGGGATGGGAGAGTGGGACCATTTCACCTGCTTGAGGGCGAGAGAAAGAGGAGATGGGAATGAACTGTGTGTCACCGTGAATGATACATGGACTCCTGACTCCCCAGATCGCCGAGCGATCAGGCGTCGTCGCACTTCTCCACCAGCAGCCTCCCCACCCAAAGCAGAGTCAGAAGGCAGCCGAAATGATGAGGAAGATCCCGAGGAGCCAGCTCAAGAAAACGAGTAGCGTAGAGTCTTTCCCTTAAATTAGAAGGATGTCGAGTAGTCGAGTCGTTACGTTAGTTAATGGTGTGTTAATGCTTGGTGTGTGACGTGAGTTATGGAAGCCATGAGCAATTGTCCACAGCCTCGTCTTTAGATTGTTTTTCTTTGGTGTGTGAACCCACATGAAATAATATTGCATTTATTTTTGTGTGAGAAACGAACCCTCAGAAAAGTATAACAAAGCCTCAACACTTCAAAGTACAAACAAGTGAAAGTAGTAAGATGATACTAAATGCTTTCAAATTAACATTGGTTGATTCTGCCAGATGGCCGGAAGAGGAAAAGGACGTGCTGCCAACCCCGCCAACAACAACGATGAGGCATGCAACCCTCATCTTTCTGGAGGCCAGGACCGGGGTGGTCGCCGTGAAGGAGTTGATCCCCTCCACCAAATGCTGGAGAATCAGAATCAGCTCATCCAGAACTTGACTCAAGTGGTGGCCAACTTGCATCAAGTTCCACCCCCACAAGCTGCACCACGCCAACCAAGGTTGAGTGAGTTTCTAGGAACTCAACCTCCGAAGTTTGCAAGTGCTGCTGAACCTCTGGAGGCAGATGATTGGCTAAAGACCATTGAAAGCAAGATGAGGATTATACAGTGCCAAGGGTATGAGAGGGTGCTGTTTGCCTCTCATCAATTGCATGGACCTGCTGCTGATTGGTGGACTGCCCACGTGGCCGCCCATCATGACCCTGAGAACATCACTTGGGAAGAGTTCAAGCGTAGCTTCCGCAACCATTAAATCCCACGAGGTGAACTCAAAAACAAGAGGAAGGAGTTCTTGGGACTGCAGCAAGGAAGCATGACGGTGAGGGAATACCTCACTAAATTTACTCAACTATCCCGTTATGCCCCACGAGACATAGAGACTGATGAGCAGAAACAAGATTTTTTCGTGGAAGGACTTACCGCAGAAATGCAGTGTGCAATGTCCTCAAATGAGTATGAAAGCTTCCAAAAGATGGTGGACAGAGCGTTTGTGGTAGAAAGGAAGCTAAAGGCCTTGGAAAATGAGAATAAGAGGAAGGCCGGGTGGTCACATCAAGCCTCAGGGAGCAACACCCGCCCACGTCTGATGCAGCAACCTGCAGGGCAGACGAACCGTGCTGCGGTACCCTACTCAGCACCAAGAGGGTACAACCCGAACTACAGGCCTCCCGCAGCACCAGCACAGCCACAACGTCAGTTTGTACAGCAGCCTCGCCCCGCATATCCACCTCGACCAGCAGTGCAAGGACCCTCAAACCAACCCCAAGACAACAAAGGCCAGGCACCTAAGGTTGGGGTGCAATGTTTTTGCTGTGGTGAAGTGGGGCACTACGCCCATAAGTGCCCAAAGAAGAAGCCCACGCAGCCAAAACAGCAGAATGTAATGAGAGGACGGGTGAACCACGTCACTATGGAGGAAGCACAAGAGGCACCTGACGTGGTAGTTGGTAAGTTTCCTGCCAATTTACACATTGCAACCCTGCTGTTTGATTTTGGTGCTACCCACTCGTTCATTGCTAAAGGGTTTGTTAAGAAGCATGATCTAGCAACAACACAAATGAACTATATGCTAGCAGTAAACTCTCCAGGTGGAGAAATAAGGACAAGACAAGTGTGTCCCAAGGTGAATCTAGACATTAATGGGTAGTGTTTACTGCTAACCTCATAGTGATAGATTCCCAAGAGATCGATATTATTTTGGGCATGGACTGGTTGACCAAACATAAGGGAATCATCCATTGTTCAACCAGAACGGTGGAACTAACGCACCCTAGTGGCACAAAAGTAAAGTTTATAACAATACAAGAGCCAAGGAGGGACGTTCAATTAAATCAAGTTGAGGTGATAGTGGAGGAGATCCGAATTATCAGGGAATATCCAGACGTTTTTCCGGAGGAGTTGCCAGGTATGCCTCCCGATCGTGAAGTGGAATTCGCAATTGAGCTAGTGCCTGGAACAGCCCCGATATACAAGAGACCTTATCGGATGGACTCCAAGCAGCTAGAAGAACTCAAGGATCATTTGAGAGAATTGACGGAGAAGGGGTATACTCGCCCTAGTTCCTCACCATGGGGAGCTCCAGTGATATTTGTGCCCAAAAAGGACGGAACCCAAAGGTTATGCGTGGATTACCGTGCCTTGAATGAAGTAACCATCAAGAACAAGTATCCATTACCCCGCATTGAAGACTTGTTTGATCAGTTGAGGGGCGCTTCTGGGTTCTCAAAAATTGATCTCAGGTCGGGATACCACCAACTCAAGATAAGGCAATCTGATATTCCCAAGACAGCTTTCGTATCTCGGTACGGACTGTATGAATACACTGGCATGCCTTTCGGGCTAACTAATGCCCCGGCATACTTCATGTATCTCATGAACAAGGTATTCATGGAATATCAGGACAAATTTGTGGTGGTTTTCATAGATGACATTCTCGTCTTCTCCAAAGATGAAGAAGAACATGAGAAACATATAAGGTTGGTGTTGCAGAGGCTGAGAGAACACCAACTATATGCCAAGTTGAGCAAGTGTGAGTTTTGGCTGAAGAGAGTTCCCTTCTTAGGACATATAATCTCGGAGGGAGGAATCTCCGTGGATCCTGCCAAAATCGAGGATATACAGAAGTGGAAGACCCCTGAAAATGTCGGGGAAGTTCGAACCTTCTTGGGATTGGCTGGATACTATCGACGGTTTATTGAGGGATTCTCTAAGATCTCGAGACCCCTCACCAAACTGTTGGAGAAGGGGATCACATTCACATGGACACCACAGTGCGAGACGAGTTTTCAGGAGCTAAAGAAAAGATTGACAACAGTCCCAGTGTTGGTTATGCCAGATATGCAGAAGAATTTCACGGTGTACTGCGATGCCTCTGGAAACGGGTTGGGATGTGTTCTCATGCAAGAAGGGCATGTCGTGGCATATGCATCCCGGCAGCTTCCGAAGCACGAGAAAAACTATCCTACACATGACCTAGAACTAGCCGTAGTGGTACACGCGTTGAAAATTTGGCGACACTATTTGATGGGGAAGAGGACAGAGATATATACGGATCATAAGAGTTTGAAGTACATTTTTACACAGCCAGATCTCAACCTCAGACAAAGAAGATGGTTAGAGCTAATCAATGACTTTGATGTGGGCATCAACTATCATCCTGGGAAAGCAAACGTCGTGGCCGATGCTTTAAGTTGGAAAGTGCAGGTCAATAAGTTGAGATTGAAGGACATGCCTGCAGAATTGAAGGACGAGGTTATAAGGCTCAATCTATGCCTTGTGAATAGTGGTGAAGCTATCGCCATGGAAGTGGACTCCACACTAGAGTGAGACATCCGCGAGGGTCAAAAGAAAGACGAGAAGATACGAGAGATCAGACAACTCATCAAGGAAAATAAAGCTCCTATTTTTAGAGAGGATGAACAAGGAACGGTGTGGCACGGGAAAAGAATCTGTGTGCCTGAAGTAAAGGAGATTTGTGAATTTATTTTGAAGGAGGCTCACGATTCCGACTATTCCATTCATCATGGGAGTACGAAGATGTACCAAGACCTCAAAAGCAGGTATTGGTGGTATGGCATGAAGCGAGATGTCGCGGAACATGTTGCCCTATGTGACACATGTCAGTCGGTGAAAGCAGAACATCAACGACCAGCGGGATTATTGCAACTACTCAAAGTGCCTGAATGGAAATGGGAAGAAATCGATATGGATTTCATAGTGGGATTGCCTAGGACCCAATCAGGATATGATTCAATATGTGTCATCATTGACAGGCTAACCAAGGTAGCTCATTTCATCCCCGTGAAAGAAAGCTACAGCGGATCCAAATTGGCAGAGTTGTACATGTCAAGGATCGTGTGTTACCATGGAGTGCCAAAGAAGATTGTGTCGGATCGAGGAATGCAGTTCACCTCAAGGTTCTGGCAAAAATTGCATGAAACCATGGGAACCCATCTGAATTTCAGCTCTGCCTATCATCCCCAAACTGACGGGCAGACAAAGAGAACCAATCAGATCCTTGAAGATATGCTGAGGGCATGTGCACTCAAAAACAATAGGAGTTGGGACAAGAACTTACCGTATGCGGAGTTTTCCTATAACAACAGCTATCAAGCTAGTATGAAGATGTCACCGTTTGAAGCCTTGTATGGGAGGAAGTGCAGAACTCCCCTATTTTGGAACCAAACGGGGGAAAGTAAAGTGTTTGGTCCAGAAGTACTACAAGAAGCCGAGGCGAAGGTGAGGGAAATTCGCAACAATTTGAGGATAGCACAGACACGCCAAAAGAGCTATGCCGATGTACGAAGAAGAGAGCTTGTTTTCAACGTGGGAGACTATGTCTATCTCAAGGTGTCCCCTATCAGAGGACTTCGTAGGTTCAAGGTGAAAGGGAAGTTGTCACCTCGATACATCGGACCCTTTCAAGTTCTAGAAAGGAAAGGCGAAGTGGCGTATCAACTAGAGTTACCGGCTAGTCTATCGGATGTGCACGATGTATTCCATGTGTCACAACTCAAGAAATGCCTGAGGACGCCTGAAGAGGTGTTACCCATGAATGAAGTGGACGTAGCTGAGGATTTGTCTTATGTCGAGCAACCATACAAGATTTTGGAGACAATGGAACGTCTCACCAGAAATAAAAGAATCCGGATGTGCAAGGTGCAGTGGAAGCATCACTCAGAAAAGGAAGCCACCTGGGAGCGAGAAGATGAGCTTAAGGCACAATTTCCGGAATTGTTTTCTTAGAACCACCAATCTCGAGGACGAGATTTATTTTAAGGGGGGTAGAGCTGTGACACCCCAAAATCATGTTAAGAGGGGAATATAATAATTTTTGGACGTGTTGCATGTTTTGCAACAATTTAAATTCAAACTGGAATTCAATTTAAACTCAAAACAGAAAAGAAATAGAAAAAAAAGGAAAACAGAAAAAAACCGGCCAGTGGGCCGAAACCCACCAGCCGGCCCACCCAGCACCCGCGCCAGCCCGCAGCCACGCGCGCCCCCTTCTTCTCACTGACAGGCGGGGCCCGCCAGCTCTTCTCCTTCCTCGCGCCAGCGCCGCGCTCGGCCGGACTCTCTCTCACCCCGAATCCAAACCGACCCGGATTTCTGCGTATCCCAGCCGAATTTTGCTCGTGGGCGACGCAAACTCGATCACAACCGAACGCCGCCCTTCCCCCGTCTATAAAAACCCCGGCCTCGTCCCGTTTTACTCACGCGATTTGCTGTTTTTACTCCGGTGAGAACCCGAGCCTTCTCCGGCGAATTCTGGCCGATCTACGCTCGGAAATCCCGATCTAACTCGCTGGTCTTGATCCACCGCCTCAGCGGAACCTCGCAGGTGCAGAAAACTCGGCGGTTTGCGGTTCAAACACAGCGCCGACGAGCCTCGCCGTGAATTCATCTCGGACCTCGTTGCCGACCGCCTTCCAGGACCTCCGAGCTCAAGAAAACCCCCGAGGTGAGATCCCCGACCTCCCCTCCACCGATCT
This sequence comes from Neostapfia colusana, assembly GCA_030760725.1. Classification (NCBI taxonomy): domain Eukaryota; kingdom Viridiplantae; phylum Streptophyta; class Magnoliopsida; order Poales; family Poaceae; genus Neostapfia; species Neostapfia colusana. The sequence continues at coordinate 36,042 of JASWHV010000359.1, forward strand.
ATGCCATAAGATCACAGTTCTAGGAAGAATTCTCGAAGATCCGAAAATCTCCGGCGAGATCGCCGCTTCCCGCCGCCGGGCAGCGCCGCCCGCGCTCGATCAGAGCGACGTGGCCGCTTGTGCGCAATCTATTTTAAATCGCATGGTAGACTTTAAATCCCCGCGTACCGGTTCGGCGTTATAATCTCAGCCGTCTGTTTTAAATCGGACGGTCCACGTTAGCCCCGCGTTCTAAAGACTGGAAATCTTACGTGCTACCCCCTGGGGTTCTCGGGAAATAAGTGGTAGCCCCGGAAACTTCTGATCTAGCCCCTGGAACTTCAGAAAATCATGTAAATTCATTTAAAAATCAGTTTTAGCCCCTGGACTTAATAAAAATTAGGAAAAACTCCTCTGTTATGTGTAGCTAGACCCCTGAAAATTGTTAAAATAATATTATAGACCCTGTAGTGGGGTAAGTTTACCTTTTTAACCCTGTTTGATATTTAATTTAGGAAATTGAATATGTGGCTAGTATTTAAAATTTAAAAAGTTGGACAAACATATTGTCAAAATTAAATTAAAAACTTTCTCAGTACTTAGAAAACTTTGGAGTGAGATAAAAATATATTTTGGGCTGGAATGAATCTGTTTAGTTTATTATTCACATTTATTAGTTATAGGGACACATTTTTAAGTAAAGAATAGTTCTAAAAATAGGGAAAATAAATGTAAAATAGTTTACATCAGAGGAAAAGGTCAAAAATATATTATTAAATATTTTAGATCAGAACCTATTCTGTTTAGATGATGTGTCTTGTTATTTTCATAATAAAGTTCACATTTAGGCATAGGAAATAAATCTGAAAATATAGCAACTAGTAAATGATAAATGAAGTTTCTAAAATCCAAAGAATTCAGTTTAGGGTTGGTAGAAATTCTGAAGACACATATGGAGTAGGAAAATACCTTTCATGCATACTTGGTAGCTAAAAGGTGTAGTAATTAAATATAAGGAATTTATTTAAATTGGAAACTCATATATATAGTATGTAAGCATAAATGTGAATACAAAAGTAGGAATCATATACACATGATTAAAAGTGCATATAAGCCACAAATCAACACACATAGAGTAACCACAACACATATAATTGTGAATGACTTTCATAAATGTGAATGTGTGGTTTGTATGAAATGGAAGTGTGAACTATGTCTTATGGATTGTTTTTTTTCTTTTGCTATGTGTGATGGTATGATGTAGAACCTGCTCCAGAGCAAGTTCTTCCTTTCCAAGATCAGGACTACCCATTTCAAGAGCAGCAGGAAGGAGGCAAGTGTCATGCTAGGATGTTTCCCTAGAATTGCATTATCTTGTTTCCTTGTAGCTTGGGTTGGGATTCATCTTATCATGTCATTTATTATTATGCATATGCTTAGCCATGCTTAGAATGGGATATCTGGGATATGAGATCATCAGTTTATTTTACCATACTCTTGAATGAGATATTGTGAGTTATGTAGAGGTAGGGATCAAGGCAAGTTGGATGTTTTGGTTGTGTGCTGGGTGCACGAGACTCGGGTTTGTGTTTAGTACTTGCCTGGATCCTAAGGACCGGTTCATGGAGCATGTAACCTGGCTTTACCGTGCCAACCACATGCTGAGATGGGGCAGCTTGGCCAATTAATTAGGTGTATCCCCGGCGTAATATGGGTGTGTTGGATGGTGCGGGGAATAGGTGTCAGCTGGACTACCATATGAACCGCAAGGCTCAAGAGGGGGCCACTGCAGCGGGGTTGGAGCCTCTTGTATGCTGTTAGGGGTGAAACCTCAGTGGGCCCATGCTCGTCGGGAATCCCTTTGTAAAGGCTTCGTAGTGATCTCCTGGCTACACACCTGGGAAGTGTGAATGTGGTTCGTAGCCACTGGCATAATGGAGGTTCTTTTAGTCCACCCGGCAACGGGAGATGAAATCACTACATGTGGGTACAGTGGTACAAACTCTGCAGAGTCAAAACTGTCATGACAGCCGTGCTCACGGTCAAGAGCGGCTTGGACTTATTCATGATTAGAGGAGTGATGGTTTTGGGAAGTTGTGGATGTTAAGCGGGGATCTTAACATTGGAAATCATGTTATGGTTATTTGATTATGATGATGGGATGGGAGAGTGGGACCATTTCACCTGTGTAGTAATGTAGAGTCTTAATAAGCTAAGGTGATAGGTATTAATTGCATAGTGCTTTAACCATGAGTTCAACCTTCCCTTGTTCTAGCCATGCATGACCTAACTTTCCCACACTTGCTGAGTATCATCGGTACTCAACCTTGCATATTTGTTGGTTTATATTGCTGCTCAGGTCAAGATAATGAGGTGGTGTATAATGACCAAGATTTTGGACCCGAAGAAGGTTTCTAGGTTCATGGAGACCCCCGGGCAACGCCTGTGATGGAGCCCTCAAGAATAATATTCCGCTGCTAGTTTATTTACTTGTGATGAACTTATTATTGTCCATCGAGACATTTGCTATGTAAGACTTATTTATATTCGACACCTGACTTGTAATAAATGATGCTTCACTATTTGTCATCACATGTATGAGAAAATGATCCTGGCATACATGTGATATTCACTTGGTTGTTCTTCGGAAAAACCGGGTGTGACATAGAATCAAGTACAGCGTTGCACAACTAGCCGAGCTGTATATGGAGCAAATCGTGTGTCGCCATGGAGTTCCAAAGAGGATAGTTTCAGATCGGGGTTCTCAATTTACCTCTAGGTTCTGGAAGAAACTGCATGAAGCCATGGGTGCACGACTGAATTTCAGCTCCGCTTATCACCCGCAAACCGACGGGCAAACGGAGAGGACAAATCAAATTTTGGAAGACATGTTGAGAGCTTGCGGCTTGAAACATGGGCGTAGTTGGGATAGGAGCCTGCTGTACGCTGAATTCTCATACAACAACAGCTACCAAGCCAGCTTGAAGATGTCACCTTTTGAAGCATTGTATGGTAGAAGGTGAACGCCGCTGTTCTGGAATGAGACCGGAGAGAGTCAAGTGTTTGGACCCGAAGTGCTGCAAGACGCCGAGAAGCAAGTCCGAACGATTCGAGAAAACTTGAAGGCTGCTCAGTCACGACAAAAAGGTTATGCGAACAATAGGTGAAGAAAATTGACCTTCGAAGTAGGAGACTTCGTGTATCTTAAGGTATCGCCTATCCGAGGCCAACAACGGTTCAACATCAAGGGCAAATTAGCACCTCGCTACATCGGGCCATTCAAGATTTTGGGCAAGCGAGGAGAAGTAGCCTATCAGCTAGAGCTGCCAACACACCTCTCCGACGTGCACGACGTGTTTCACGTGTCCCAACTCAAGAAGTGCTTCAGGGTACCGGAAGAACAAGTACCGATGGATGAGCTCGAGCTTCAAGAGGATCTGACCTACGCGGAGCAACCCGTCAAAATTTTGGACGTGAAGGAAAGGGTCATGAGGAACAAAGTGATCCGTTGGTGCAAGGTACAATGGAGCCATCACACGGAAGCCGAAACTACATGGGAGCGTGAGGAAGACCTCAAGGCAGAATTCCCTCATCTATTCTCCACTCTATCGAATCTCAAGGGCGAGATTCAGTTTAAGGGGGGTAGGTTTGTAACACCCTCAAAATTCATTCCCATGCATTGCACACATTTTTCATGTAGAGAAACATTATAAAAGAAGTAGAAATGGAGAAAGAACTATAGAAATGAAGAAAGAACCATGGAAATGGAGAAAGGAACCATAGAAATGGAGAAAGAACTATACAAATGGAGAAAAGAACCATAGAAATGGAGAAAGGACGATAGAAATGGAGGAAGGAACCATAGAAATGGAGAAGGGCATATAGAAATGGAGAATGGGGCATAGAAATGGAGAGGAGAATATAGAAATGGAGCAAGTGACATAGAAATGGTGAGGAATGGGAAAAGATAGCTGAAATGAGCTATTTTCAATTTCCCCAAATTTTCCTTAAATTCTCCAAATTCCCCAATTCCCCCAAAAGGGGAATTTTCCCCACATTTTGGGAATTTCTCCCCCATTGCTGCCACGGGATAGAGCGTGCAAACTACCATCAACATGCCTGTGGAGTTGAAGTTGTAGCCTGCTATCTTTAGTCACTTTCCTCTGTCGTTTAGAGTCTTCCGCTGCAAGAATAAGATAGACGTTCATGAGTGAGACAATGTGTCGATGTAATAAAGTACTTATACATTATTCGTACGTGGTTATATTTTGAATTCAGTTTGTGGAATACATGTGTATGTGTGATGAACAACCTGGGCACACATATGCATTCAGTTGGTTCTATTTTCGGAACCGGGTGTCACAACGTTGTATGTGGCAACCTTTCGCAGGACCCCCGACTGTAGAACCGGTTGCGCCGTCTCGGGCTCATAGAGAATGTAGCCTAGAGGGAGGTGAATAGGATCTTTGAATTTTTAGGCAGTTTCTTGAAACACTTAGCGAACTGATTAATTCCAGGTGGGCCGGACTAGTCCGGTATGGTGCGGACTAATCTGGTATGATTGTAATTAAAAGATCAAAGTAAGACTTGTTCCTACTTCTGGTATTTGTGCAGCGGAAAATAAATGATTATTCAAGTATAGTGAAGTAAGACACAATAACTCTCAATTTTAACACTAGGTGTGGATGTAAATCAAATGATGACTAGCACCCCTAATTAACAATTGAAGGAAGATCAAGAAGACACGGGACAATGTTTTATCCCGAGGTTTGATTCCACCCAGGAATCTACGTCCCCGTTGAGGAGTCCACCAAGGATCGGGTCTTCACCAACCCTTCCCTCGTTGAATTGCCACAAAGGCCGATTCAAATTCACTAACCACACACAGGGGTAAACAATTGTACGTGGGGCGTTCTCACAATCTGAGTGCTCCTACAAGATTACAGAGATTAACTCTTCCTCCCACACACAAACAGAGAACAACAATTTGCAATTGTGTGAGATAGGACAAACCAAGAGCTCAATACCGAGAAGAACGACTCTCTCCTTGATCCAATCTCTAATCCTCAAAGACTTAATCTTTCTTGGCTTAGAATGAGTGGAGAATGGTAATTTTTGTGCTCTAGGGACGTGCGGCGGCGCTGGGGATCGAGAGATCACAATGTCCAACCTCTATTTATATAAGGTTTCCAAAAACCCTGGCGGCCGGACTAGTCCGCTCTGTTCACCGGACTAGTCCGTTGTGCCATGTACAATTTTCGTGTTGCATGCGGCACAGTGGAAACCCTAATTTAATGTGTTTACACAAACTTTAATGGACTAGTCCAGTCCAAGAGCGGACTAGTCCAGTGCAAGGTGAATGCTGGTTCCAGAGAGTTGAACGGACTAGTCCGATTTCTGAGCGGACTAGTCCGGTGTAAGGTGAGTGTCGGTTCCAAAGAGTTGAACGGAATAGTCCGGTTTCTAAGCGGACTAGTCCGGTGCAAGGTGAATGTCGGTCCAGAGAGTTGTAACACCCCAAAATCTTGTTAAGACCCTAAATCCTGTTAAGAGGGGAATTTAAAAATTTTTGGACGTGTTGCATGTTTTGCAAAAATTTAAATTCAAACTGGAATTCAATTTAAACTCAAAACAGAAAAGAAATAGAAAAAAAGGAAAACAGAAAAAAAAAACGGCCAGTGGGCCGAAACCCACCAGCCGGCCCACCCAAACCCCACGCTAGCCCGCAGCCGCGCGCCCCTTTCCTCCCACTGACAGGCGGGGCCCGCCAGCCTTCTTCTTCCTTGCGCCTGCGCCGCGATCGGCCGGGACTCTCTCACCCGAATCAAAACCGATCGGGAATTCTCGCGTATCCCAGCCGATTTCCGTACCCCGAAAACTCCAGCTCGATCTAAACCAACCCGCCGCCCTCCCCCGTCTATAAAAACCCCGGCCTCGTTCTGTTTTTCCCAATCGATCCGCCGTTTTTACCCCGGTGAGATCTCGAGCCTCTCCGGCGAATTCTGGCCGATCTAAGCTCGGAAATTCCGATCTAACTCGCTGGTCTTGATCCACCGCCTCCGGGGAACCTTGCAGGTGCAGAAAACTCGGTGACTTGCGGTTCAAACACAGCGCCGACGAGCCTCGCCGTGAATTCATCTCGGACCTCGTTGCCGACCGCTTTCCAGGACCTCCGAGCTCAAGAAAACCCCCGAGGTGAGATCCCCGACCTCCCCTCCACCGATCTATGCCATAAAGTCACAGTTCTAGGAAGAATTCTCGAAGATCCGAAATTCTCCGGCGAGATCGCCGCTTCCCGCCGCCGTGCGCCGCCGGGCAGCGCCGCCCGCACTCGATCAGAGCGACGTGGCCGCTTGTGCGCCGTCTATTTTAAATCACACGGTAGACTTTAAATCCCCGCGTACCGGTTCGGCGTTATAATCTCAGTCATTTGTTTTAAATCGGACGGTCCACGTCATCCCCGCGTTATAAAGACTGGAAATCTTTCGTGCTACCCTCTGGGGTTCTCGGGAAATAAGAGCTAGCCCCGGAAACTTCTGATCTAGCCACTGGAACTTCAGAAAATCATGTAAATTCATTTAAAAATCAGTTTTAGCCCTGGACTTAATAAAAATTAGGAAAAACTCCTCTGTTATGAGTAGCTAGACCCCTGAAAATTGTTAAAATAATATTATAGACCCTGTAGTGGGGTGAGTTTACCTTTTTTAACCCTGTTTGATATTTAATTTAGGAAATTGAATATGTGACTAGTATTTAAAATTTAAAAAGTGGGACAAACATATTGTCAAAATTAAATTAAAAACTTTCTCAGTACTTAGAAAACTTTGGAGTGAGATAAAAATATATTTTGGGCTGAAATGAATCTGTTTAATTTATTATTCACATCTATTAGTTATAGGGACACATTTTTAAGTAAAGAATAGTTCTGAAAATAGGGAAAATAAATGTAAAATAGTTTACATCAGAGGAAAAGGTCAAAAATATATTAGTAAATATTTTAGATCAGAACCTATTCTGTTTAGATGATGTGTCTTGTTATTTTCATAATAAAGTTCACATTTAGGCATAGGAAATAAATATGAAAATATAGCAACTAGTAAATGATAAATGAAGTTTCTAAAATCCAAAGAATTCAGTTCAGGATTGGTAGAAATTCTGAAGACACATATGGAGTAGAAAAATACCTTTTATGCATACTTGGTAGCTAAAAGGAGTAGTAATTAAATATAAGGAATTTATTTAAATTGGAAACTCATATATAAAGTATGCAAGCATAAATGTGAATACTAAAGTAGGAATCATATACACATGATTAAAAGTGCATGTAAGCCACAAATCAACACACATAGAGTAACCACAACACATGTAATTGTGAATGACTTTCATAAATGTGAATGTGTGGTTTGTATGAAGTGGAAGTGTGAACTATGTCTTATGGATTGTTGTTTTTCTTTTGCTATGTGTGATGGTATGATGTAGAACCTGCTCCAGAGCAAGTTCTTCCTTTCCAAGATCAGGACTACCCATTTCAAGAGCAGCAGGAAGGAGGCAAGTGTCCTTGACCACTTTGATCCTATACTAGGATGTTTAGATAGAATTATTGCATTGTCAAGTTAAATATGAAACCCATGCTAGGAAGTTTCCCTAGAATTGCATTACCTTGTTCCCTTGTAGCTTGGGATTGGGATTTATTTTATCATGTCATTTACTATTATGCATATGCTTAGCTATGCTTAGAATGGGATATTTGGGATATGAGGTCATCAGTTTATTTTACCATACTCTTGAATGAGATATTGTGAGTTATGTAGAGGTAGGGATCAAGGAAAGTTGGATGTTTTGGTTGTGTGCTGGGTGCACGAGACTCGGGTTTGTGTTTAGTACTTGCCTGGATCCTAAGGACCGGTTCATGGAGCATGTAACCTGGATTTACCGTGCCAACCACATGCTGAGATGGGGCAGCTTGGCCAATTAATTAGGTGTATCCCCGGCGTAGTATGGGTGTGTTGGATGGTGCGGGGAATAGGTGTCAGCTGGAGTACCATATGAATCGCAAGGCTCAAGAGGGGGCCACTGCAGCGGGGTTGGAGCCTCTTGTATGCTGTTAGGGGTGAAACCTCAGTGGGCCCACGCTCGTCGGGAATCCCTTTGTAAAGGCTTCGTAGTGATCTCCTGGCTACACACCTGGGAAGTGTGAATGTGGTTCGTAGCCACTGGCATAATGGAGGTTCTTTTAGTCCACTCGGCAACGGGGGATAAAATCACTACATGTGGGTACAGTGGTACAAACTCTGCAGAGTCGAAACTGTCATGACAGCCGTGCTCATGGTCAAGAGCGGCTTGGACTTATTCGTGATTAGAGGATTGATGGTTTTGGAGGTTGTGGATGTTAAGCGGGGAGCTTAACATTGGAAATGATGTTATGGTTATTTGATTATGATGATGGGATGAGAGATTGGGACCATTTCACCTGTGTAGTAATGTAGGTGCTTAATAAGCTAAGGTAATAGGTATTAATGGCATAGTGCTTTAACCATGAGTTCAACCTCCCCTTGTTCTAGCCATGCATGACATAACTTTCCCACACTTGCTGAGTACCATCGGTACTCAACCTTGCATATTTGTTGGTTTATATTGCTGCTCAGGTCAAGATAATGAGGTGGTGTATAATGACCAAGACTTTGGACCTGAAGAAGGTTTCTAGGTTCATGGAGACCCCCGGGCAACGCCTGTGACGGAGCCCTCTAGAATAATATTCCGCTGCTAGTTTATTTACTTGTGATGAACTTATTATTGTCTATCGAGACATTTGCTATGTAAGACTTATTTATATTCGACACCTGGCTTATAATAAATGATGCTTCACTATTTGTCATCACATGTATGAGAAAATGATCCTGGCATACATGTGATATTCACTTGGTTGTTCTTCGGAAAAACCGGGTGTGACAAGAGTTGAACGGACTAGTCCGGTTTCTGAGCGTACTAGTCCGGTGCAAGGTGAGTGCCGGTTCCAGAGAGTTGAACGGACTAGTCCGGTTTATGAGCCGACTAGTCCGGTGCACCGTGTTGCGAGGCAACAGAAAGTTGAACGGACTAGTCTGGTTTCTGAGCGGACTAGTCCGGTGCACCGTGTTGTGAGTGATTTGGGTTTGTTTTAAGCCCTTAGCCCTACGCAAAGATTTTGAGCTCTTGGGATGTGTCTCTCACACACATCCTATACAAGTAATTCTACATTGCGCTTGGTTCTTAGATCTGTCGTTTTTCTTTTTCTTCATCACTTCATTTTTTACCTTTTCGAGTGCACCAATTCTTCCTTACACGAGTTAATATGCATTCATCTCAATGAGTTCATTAGGATCTCAATTCATTTGTCAACAATCATCTAATACCCACAAGGGGGTGCTTAGATGCACTTTCAATCTCCCCCTTTTTGGTGACTGATGACAACTAACTGAGATTATATGATTAATAATAAAATTTGATTTTCATAAGTGTGCATATATGAGAATAACGAATGAGTAACAGGAACTTCTCAGATATATGTAACCTTTATGGTGGGATGCCTAAAGAGTGTATGAAACAGAATGTGACATGCCACAAGAAGATAAGATCATATCAAAAATAAAGATAGTCATCATAACGATATCGAATAGGCATCACACATCTAATAGGGTTAAAATAAAAAGTACATGGAACTTTAAAATACATGTCCATGATCGCTAGTCCTTAAGGTTTACATTAAGATGTCTTAAGATAAATCTCAATCTCTCCCCCTTTGGCATCAAGGCATAAAAAGGGAAAAATTTTAGTGGAATCACTCATCGCCGCTCTCCCCCTCACTCTCGGTCCTATCTTCATCGTCATCTTCATCATCGTCTTCATGACCACGCTGAGGAGGAGGAGCGGAGACACCTGCAAGTCCAAAAGACCTAAACTCTTGTTCAGTTAGTGGAGCCATTTTAGTGAAGTATTCTTCAGAGTCCTTAGAGATCTGTGGTGATCCAACTGGCTCAATCTCTAGCTTCTCAAAGATGGCTTTGATGTTGGCCTTCATATATCTTTGATGTCTCTTTCTGGCCAAACTCTCCTTGTGTTTCTTAACTTCAATTTTGCGACAACAGCCAAAAATAGAGGAGAGCATTTTGAGCATACCACTGGAGGACTTTCTAGAAGGTGGAGGAACAGGAGTAGGTGAATGCTCCGACGCCCTTGAGCCTTCATGAGCAGAGGGCACAGTGTATACTGTAGGCTTCTGGGCTTGAGACCAGTGTGAGAGACATCTTTGACAAACTCAAGTCCTGTCACCTTCTCAATCATATACATGACATAAGGTGCATAGCCACAGGACATGTTCGGAGTGATGGAGATATTCACAATGTCATTGTAGAAGTACTCAAAGACATTGAAGGTCCTCTTGTTGCTTATCACTTTCATCAATGTCCTCAGAGTCCCTTGGATTGTCCCTACATCACCATCCTTTGGAGCTATGGTCTTTCTCATGATCCTGTTGAGCACAGGAAAGAATGGCTTCAAGTACTTGGTAGTCGGAGGTACATATGGCATTCTTGTATCATACAAGAACTCCATCTCATTCTTCTCCAAGGGCTTCAGGTTGTGAATGACAACCTCATTATCCAGGGTGTGTTCAAGATGAAGTATGTTTGCAAATTCCTCATAGGTGACACTATATCTGAATCCATGTGTCATCCAAATCATCTCATCCCCATCATCGCGGGCAAAGTAGAGATTAGAGTAGAATTGGGTGATTACCTCATTGTTCCAGTCATACTGAAAAGATAGGAGGTCCTTCAAGCCATGCCTCTCTAATGCCTCTAGTACCTCATGATAGGCTTGGCATTTCTTGGATTGCAAGTAGTCAATGTCGAGCCACTGACTCTCAACAAAAGGATTCTTCATATTCATGTAGACATGCTCATAGTAGTCAGCATGGTACTCCAGAATCTGGGGTCTGCACATTGCTTTGGCTGCCCATAGACTTGAATATTTCTGAGGTTGTCCACCAATTCACTCCCTTTTTTCCAGTAAAGTCATCACTTGATGGTTGCCTGTTGCGGTCAATGGGGGCCTTCTTCTTCAATGTACCAATAGGACCACTAGCAAGTCCTTTGCTCTTCCCGACATTTCTTCTAGGGGCCGCAGAGCTTCCAACAATGTTTTTCTCTGTGCCGTCTCACCAACCATTCTCCTCCTTTTAGGAAGAGAATCATCGGGAGAAGACGGTTGAGCAACGTTGTCATGTTTCTTCTTCATGGCCTCGGAGTGTGACGACATCGTGCCTGACATGAAAATCAAGGATTGATTGACACGATGGATTGTAGATTATGTGGAAATAAGAGGTTAGATGTTCAATTGACAGGTAACTGGACTTGTCCGTTTTCAAAGTGCGGACTTATCTGGAATACCAGACTTGTCCGCACTAGAGACCGGACTACTCCGGACCTGCTGAAGAACCCTAACTTCGTATTTTCAACAGATCTACCGCAAATTGATGCAAAATATGGAGGGATATACTAGGAATGCATCTAGAAAGGTAGTGTATGCCCTAGGAATCAGGAAAATTGAGCAAAAGTATCAGAAATATGAGACCTTGAGTTGAGAGGGATTTTACCAAAAAAATGAAGATTTGAGTCGAAGCGTGTGATCTGATCTGGATTACTCCGGAGGAGAGGAGACCACGCGTCGAGGACAAGCTTTTCCATGGAGAGAACTTCGACTTCATTGGCCAAGGTCGAAAATCACCTTGGGGGCTAGGGTTTGAGGAGTGAGAGGCAAAAGGGTGCTTGTGATGTGAGGAGGGCTGAGGTTGGCGCGTGTATAGACTCTTAAACTCGGACATACTGACTAGTCTGGTGGGAGGACCGGACAAGTCCGGTATGCCAGATCTGTCCGGACTAGTTTGAGGGAGCGGACTACTCCGGTGTTGACATCGTACTAGTCCGTGTCAACTGGACAAATAAGAGTAGAAAACAGGGAAATGTGGGGAATTGATCTAATAGTGATCTAAGGACATAATTTTCTCAAATAATCTTGATGAATATGCCCAGTAAGCAATCAACAATCAGACAATGGTCATTATTCATCAAGATTCATTAATTTAAATAGTTTTCTAGAGAAAATAGTGATAGGGGATAGTTTTTCGCAAAGTAAGTAAGATTTTTATAATTCAAGCAGGTATGCAGTGTTTCAAGCCACGTTCTGAGAGTCAAGTATATTTAGTTCATTCCTAAGCTCATAGAAGCGTTTTTCATCAAGTGGCTTGGTGAAGATATCAGCTAGTTGTTTCTCGGTTTTGACATGGGAAACGGCTATGTCGCCTTTGATTGAATGGTCTCTCAAAAATGATGTCGAATATCAATGTGTTTGGTCTTAGAGTGCTCAATGGGGTTATGTGCAATCTTAATCGCACTCTCATTATCACAAAGGAGCAGAATACAGTTCATATTGTAACCGTAGTCCCTTAGGGTTTGTCGCATCCAAATGAGTTGTGCACAACAACTCCCGGCTGCAACATCTCCGCTTCGGCTGTGGACAAGGCAATTGAGTTTTGCTTTTCGGAGGACCAGGAAACTAGGGACCTACCCAAGAATTGGCAAGTTCCGGAGGTACTTTTTCTATCTACTTTGCATTCTGCATAATCTGCATCGAAGTATCCAATGAGATTGAACTTTCAACCTTTAGGGTACCAAAGGCCTAGGTTGGGTGTATGGACTAAATATCGCAAGATTCTATTTATGGCTGTTAAATGACATTCCTTAGGATTGGCTTGAAATCTTGCACACATACAAACACTCAACATGATACCAGGCCTAGATGCAAAAATATAAAATAGAGATCCAATCATGAAACGGTATACCTTTTGATCCACGTTAGGTCCATCCTCATTAAGGTCTAAATGTCCATTTATTGCCATGGGAGTCTTTATGGGCTTCGCTTTGTCCATGCCAACTTTCTTAAGAATGTCTTGAGTGTACTTTGTTTGGCTTAAGAATGTTCCTTCCTTTTGTTGTTTCACTTGGAATCCAAAAAAGTATCATTCTCCCATCATGGACATCTCGAATCTATCTGTCACGATTTTACTAAATTCTTAACGAAAAGATTTATTAGTTGAACCGAATACGATATCATCAACATAGATTTGACAAATAAATAGATCATCATTGAAGTGCTTGGTAAACAGGGTGTAATCAGCTTTACCAATTTTAAAACAATTTTCAATTAGAAAATCTCTAAGGAACTCATACCAAGCTATTGGAGCTTGTTTGAGACCATAGAGAGCCTTACGCAGTTTGAACACATGGTCGGGGTACTCTCGATCTTCAAACCCAGGGGGCTTCTCCACGTACACCTCCTCCTTGATAGGTCCATTAAGGAAGGTGCTTTTGACATCCATTTGATACAGCTTGAAATCATGGTGAGTAGCATATGCAAGTAATATACGAATTGATTCAAGCCTAGCTACGGGAGCGAAAGTCTCGTCAAAATCCAAACCTTAGACTTGTGAGTGACCTTTATCCACAAGTCGTGCCTTTTTTTCTTGTTACAACTCTGTGTTCGTCTTGCTTGTTGCGGAAGACCCATTTAGTGCCGATGATATTGGACTTTGGTCTTTCAACAAGTTCCCATACTTCGTTCCTCTTGAAGTTGTTCAAATCTTCTTGCATTGCCATCACCCAGTCTGGATCTTTTGGCGCTTCTTCAACCTTGTATGGTTCTAAAGAGGATACAAAGGAATAGTATTCACAAAAGTTAGCTATACGTGATCGAGTTGTCACTCCCTTTTGTATATCACCAATTATGTTGTTGACGGGGTGATCTCTTGGTATGCTTTGGTGTACTCTTGGATGTGGCACTTGTGGTGTTGTGTTCTCATAATCATCATCTTCTTCAGCTCCCCCTGTATCGTTGCCATCATTAAAGCTTTGATCACTTTGTTGGTCTTCATGATCTTGATTTTGTGCATGGGCTCCCCCTTGATCATAGCTCTCCTGTTGAGATTCATCTTGATCACCTGATTCTTGTGATTGTTCTTGAGGTCGAATATCACCAAGTGCGATTCTCCTCAATGCTTGACATGGGGCTTCTTCTTGATCTGGCGCACACTTATCAACTTGCTCCGTTTGGGAGCCGTTAGTTTCATCGAACACTACGTCACATGCTACTTCAACAAGTCCGGAGACCTTGTTGAAGACACGATAAATGTAGGAGTTCGAATCATAGCCGAGCAAGAAACTCCCATCGGACTTTAAAGCGAACTTCGAGGTCCTAAGCTTCTTGTTTAGAATATAACATTTTGAACCAAAAACTCGAAAGTATGAAATATTTGGTTTGTTACCGGTGAGTAGTTCATATGAGGTTTTCTTGAGTAGGCGATGAAGGTACAGTCGGTTTGTTGCATGAAAAGCGGTGTTGATATCTTCAGCCCAAAAACGGTCAGAGATCTTGTATTCGTCAAGCATTGTCCTTTCCATCTCAACGAGCGTCCAGTTCTTCCTTTCATCTACCCCATTTTGTTGTGGGGAGTAGGGTGCCGAAAGTTCATGCTTTATTCCTTCTTCATCTAGATATTCATCGACTTGTGTGTTATTGAATTATGTTCCATTGTCACTTCTTATGTTCTTCATTGTCAATGAGAATTCATTTTGAGCTTGCCTAAGAAACTTCTTGAGTTTTCCTTGAGTTTCTGACTTATCGTGCAAAAAGAAAACCCACGTGAAGCGTGAAAAATCATCGATAATAACTAAACCATATTTATTACCGTCGATGCTTATATAAGAAATTGGACCAAATAGGTCCATGTGGAGGAGCTCGAGTTGTCTTGTTGTAGTCATGACATTCTTCACTGGATGGCGTGCTCCTACTTGCTTCCCGGCTTGACACGCGCTACAAGGCCGGTACCTAGTACCTTTCCTTGACTATTGTCACCAAACAGATGCCTTCGCTTGAGTCTACATTTTGTTTGTACTCCACAAACATTTTTCTTTCTCTGATCATATGATTGGTGAATCCACTATCTAGCACCCATTTCGCTCCACCGGATGCATATGCCTACAAGAAAGAAACTGTGCTTTGGTTTTAGGTACCAAAGCTTTCTTGGGTCCTTTGAGGTTAGTGACAAGTGACTTGGGCATCCACACACGAGACTTGGTGTTCTCATGGCGTAGCCCAACATATTTGGCATGAACTTTTCCAAGACTGTTTTTCATAAGCACATATGAAGCATCAAAGGTTCTAAACAAGATTTGTTGTTCATATGAGTTTTCAATGTTAATCTTATCAACATTGTTATGTTTTCCAACTTGGAAGGAATTTCCCTTGACAAAGACAATGCTCTTCTTGTCATCCTTGTGGCTTCTAGCGTTTTGCCTTTCACCATAAGAATATTCAATGCCATGTTTGACATTAGGAGGTCTTGTGACCAAGTATGCACTACGTGCATACTTGACCTTCTCCTTGTCAAACATGCCACTTTGAGAGGGATGCTTATTTTTTGTCAAGTTTGACTTTTCTTTTATGTGGGTGTCATTTTTAGTACATGTACAGGTTACAAGAGTTTTGGATTCAACATGTTGAGAAGGTGAGCTTAAATAGGATGAAGAACCATTTTGCTTGACTGACTCAACTTGCGCCTCAAGAATCTTGTTAACCTTGGTTAAGTTAGCAAGTTCATCCTTGAGTACAGTGTTTGAGTCTTTTAGTTTCAAGCGAGTCTCCTTGCTTGAAGCTAACTCAAGCTCAAGTGATTTGCTTCGCTCCTTTTCAATCTCAAGAAGCCCTTCAATATTAAGATATTTCTCCTTTTGGAGAATGATCATATCTTCTTGTCGATTGACTAGCTCCTCCTTATCAACAATCTCATCCATTAGAATTTTTATTTTAGCTATAGTATTTTTATCTAAACCTCTAAGTATGTCTTCATCATCACTAGAATTATCAATATCACTAGTGAAAGAATGCAAGTAGAGAGATTCGGTTTTAACCTTTCTTTTTCCTTTCTTGGCCATTAGGCATGTGTGGTTGGTGTCCTTCCATGCTCCCATGGTTGGGAATAGGGTAGACTTCATGGTAGGCTTCTTGATAGCTAATAGTAGCCATCTCCTCTTCTTCTTCAGATGAGGACTCATCATTGGAGTCCCATTCCTTCCCTAGATGTGCTTTGCCATATTGCTTCTTTTTCTTGAATATTTTCTTTTGTTGAGGCTTTTTGTCTTTACTCTTCTCTTGTTGTCTTTATGTGGACAATCAGCCATGAAATGATCATATTCTCCATAATTGTAGCATGCGCGACTCGTCTTGGGTCTTTGTTTGTCCTTGTATCTTCTTTCTTTTGAGTTACCACCCTTTTTTCTTCTCTTCATTTTCTTGAAGTTTTTGATGAACAGGATCATGTCTTCGATTTTATTCCCGTTGGGAGAGAGTGCCTTCTTCCACATAAGCGCCTTTAATTGGAGCATCTCCTCATCATCATCCTCGCAGTCCTGAATGGCATTGAGGAGCTTCTCCAACTTTTGGTTCCCTTCGTCACCACCATTTTCATGATGGAAGCCCTTGGATTCATCTTTGATTTCCGACATCGTCTCTTCGAGTGGTGATACTCTTCTGAAGATTTTGGCTCTGATACCAATTGAATGTAGCCTGGAGGGGGGTGAATAGGCTCTTTGAATTTTTAGGGGGTTTTCTGAAACACTTAGCGAACTGATTAATTCTAGGTGGGCCGGACTAGTCCGGTATGATCATAATTAAAAGATCAAAGTAAGACTTGTTCCTACTTCAGGTATTTGTGCAGCGGAAAATAAATGATTATTCAAGTATAGTGAATTAAGACACAATAACTCTCTATTTTAACACTAGGTGTGGATGTAAGTCAAATGATGACTAGCACCCCTAATGAACAATTGAAGGAAGACATGAGACAAAGTTTTATCCCGAGGTTCGATTCCACCCAAGAATCTACATCCCCGTTGAGGAGTCCACCAAGGACAGGGTCTTCACCAACCCTTCCCTCGTTGAATCGCCACAAAGGCCGATTCAAATTCACTAACCACACATAGGGGTAAACAATTGTACGTGGGACGTTATCACAATCTGAGTGCTCCCACAAGATTACAGAGATTAACTCTTCATCCCACACACAAACAGAGAACAACAATAAGCAATTGTGTGAGAGAGGACAAACCAAGAGCTCAATAGCGAGAAGAACGACTCTCTCCTTGATCGAATCTCTAATCCTCGAAGACATAATCTTTATTAGCTTAGAATGAGTGGAGAGAGGTAATTTTTGTGCTCTAGGGACGTGCGGCGCCGTTGGAAATCGAGAGATCACAATGTGTGGCCGTGCACGTCTATTTATATAAGGTTTCCAAAAACCTTGGCAGCGGGACTAGTCTGATCTGTTCACCGGACTAATCCGTTGTGCCGTGTACAATTTTCATGTTACATGCAGCACAGTGGAAACCCTAATTTAATGTGTTTACAAAAACTTTAACGGACTAGTCCAGTGCAAGGTGAATGCCGGTTCTAGAGAGTTGAACGGACTAGTCCAGATTCTAAGCGGGCTAGTCCGGTGTAAGGTGAGTGCCAGTTCCAGAGAGTTGAACTGACTAGTCCGGTTTTTGAGCGGACTAGTCCAGTGCAAAGTGAGTGCTGGTTCCAGAGTGTTGAATGGACTAGTCCGATTTCTTAGCGGACTAGTCCGGTGCAAGGTGAGTGCCGGTTCCAGAGAGTTGAACGGACTAGTCCGGTGCACCGTGTTGTGAGGCAACAGAAAGTTGAACGGACTAGTCCGGTTTCTGAGCGGATTAGTCCAGTGCACCGTGTTGTGAGTGATTTGGTTTTGTTTTAATCCCTTACCCCTACGCAAAGATTGTGAGCTCTTGGGATGTGTCTCTCACACACATCCTATACAAGTAATTCTACATTGCGTTTGGTTCATGGATCTGTCATTTTCCTTTTTATTCATCACTTCATTTTTCACCTTTTTTAGTGCACCAATTCTTCCATACATGAGTTAATCTGCATTCATCTCAACGAGTTTGTTAGGATCTCAATTCATTTGTCAACAATTGTCCAAAACCCACAAGGGGGTGCCTAGGTGCACTTTCACATAGGTCTAACAAGGCGATGTGGTATGCCTCTACAATCCAGTTAACCTGGTACATCGGTTTCCTGGGTCCCATATAGCAGTAAGTATCCGGTACACAAGTCAATACTTGCTCATGGGTGCCGCACACGCATCGGTCCTTAACCGGCACAGGCAGAGCTACTCGACTAAGACCTCGTCTTGTCGCTGCCTAACCCTCCTTCCTGGTCTCATCTTTGGAAATATAAACTTTAGTTTGCCTCTTTAAACCACAACCGTGTGGTCCCGAACTATAGCTCGCGAGTAGATTCCAACTACTCGACTTCTACCGGATGTTACCACCTATTTATCATGGCAATATTCTACAGCGGGGAACACTATTCTACCCTTGACTCCAGGGTTCATTTGGTCATGCATTTGGAGTATAAATCATTCCTAACCTAATGCACATACAAACTCTAAACCATAATAGTGAACAAAGTAAAACTTTATAAAACAACTAGATGCAAACCGGAGCTTGCCTTGGTTATGCAGGTGACTATTATATAATGTTCAGTTAGTGAAGACCACTTGAGGCTTGATCACTCGTTTTCCTCCCTCTTTGATCTCCGCTTCAATGGCTTCACAATCTTCGCGTAGATTATACATGTTATGAATATGCATATGTATTTAATTGTAAAGCTCTCGCTAACAAGCCATGGCCGCCAATCGGAAAGCTTGAAATTGGCTGTCTCTACCCGGTTTTAAGCAAGGTCTGTGAAGGAAAAATGTGCCCTAACCAATCTAGCTCCTGTGTGCGCAACATGATCAACTCTAACCGAAATTTGAGCTTCAATTTCAGAAATTCTTACCATGGTTAGGTTTTTCCCGGCCGAGAGCAAAACTCGAAATTCTCGAGCTACGGTGCACGGCTTGAGCTGAAACTTGGGGAGGAGCAGTGTGATGATCCGGCGCTCCTCTGGGTACCCTTGATCAAGCTTGAAAACCTTCGTCTGGGGCTGTCCACGGGAGTCCAACGGCGGTCAGAATCGGTTGCCGCGCGGGAGCTGTGTTCTCGGTGTGGGGAAGCTTGGCTAGCCCAGTTGTGTGTGGAGAAGGTAGGAGAGGACCATACAGTGCCATTTTCGCAGCTCTGGGTGGAGGTATGTGCGAGTTTTGCCAGTTGCCGGGTGAGCACCGAGGAGGCGGCGGTGAGCTACGGTGTTTCGGCTTGAGGGAGAAGCAAAACCGTGTGTTGCGTGTTGTGAGCTAACGGATCACGCTGATCGTCAAGCGCACACACGAGCTAGTCGCCCACGTGACTGCAGCAGCAAGGAGGTGGCTCGGTGGAATGAGACACCCGGGAGGTGGCGCGCTCTGTTCAGCGGCTTCAGTCGGTTCGAGTGCAAACAGAGAGCAGAGAAGCAATACTTGGGTTGTAAGTCTTCCCCCCTCAATGACAAGTGGGTCCCACAGCTTTTCTCCCCCAAAAATATCTCCAATTTTTTTGGCACTTTGGAACTTCAGTCATGAAGAAATGAAATTTGAAATCTATTTGGGCAAATTGACAAGTCTTACCTCAGTTTCAAATTTGAATTCAAACTTCAAGGAAATTCAAAGCCTCTTTGACATACAAATCAAAGTACCTCTAAATTTTCTCAAAATTTGCAACAACAACAACAACCAAGCCTTTATCCCAAGCATGTTGGGGTTGGCTAGACATGAAACCCAATAATTATATATAAAAAAATTGCCTTCCTCATAATTTTGTAACACCCCAAAAATCTTGTTAAGACCCTAAATCATGTTAAGAGGGGAATTTAAAAAATTTTGGACGTGTTGCATGTTTTGCAACAATTTAAATTCAAACTGGAATTCAATTTAAATTCAAAACAGAAAAGAAATAGAAAAAGAAAATAGAAAATAGAAAAAAAACTGGCCAGTGGGCCGAAACCCACCAGCCGGCCCAACCAGCACCCGCGCCAGCCCGCAGCCGCGCGCGCCTCTTCCTCCCACTGACAGGCGGGGCCCGCCAGCCTTCTTCTTCCTCGCGCCCGCGCCGGGACTCTCTCACCCGAATCGAAACTGATCGGGAATTCTCGCGTATCCCAGCCGAATTTCGATCGGGGGCGACGCAAACTCGATCTAAACCACCCCGCCGCCCTTCCCCATCTATAAAAACCCCGGCCTCGTTCTGTTTTTCCCACGCGATCCGCCGTTTTTACTCCGGTGAGAACCCGAGCCTTCTCCGGCGAATTCTGGCCGATCTAAGCTCGGAAATTACGATCTAACTCGCTGGTCTTGATCCACCGCCTCCGGGGAATCCTGTAGGTGCAGAAAACTTGGTGACTTACGGTTCAAACACAGCGCCGACGAGCCTTACCGTGGTTTCACTTCGGACCTCGTCGCCGACCGCCTTCCAGGACCTCCGAGCTCAAGAAAACCCCCGAGGTGAGATCCCCGACCTCCCCTCCACCGATCTATGCCATAAAATCACAGTTCTAGAAAGAATTCTCGAAGATCCGAAAGTCTCCGGCGAGATCGCCGCTTCCCGCCGCCGTGCGCCGCCGGGCAGCGCCGCCCGCCCTCGATCAGAGCGACGTGGCCGCTTGTGCGCCGTCTATTTTAAATCGCACGGTAGACTTTAAATCCCCGCGTACCGGTTCGACGTTATAATCTCAGCCGTCTATTTTAAATCGGATGGTCCACGTCAGCCTCGCGTTATAAAGACTGGAAATCTTACGTGCTACCTCCTGGGGTTCTCGGGAAATAAGAGCTAGCCCCAGAAACTTCTGATCTAGCCCCTGGAACTTCAGAAAATCATGTAAATTCATTTAAAAATCAGTTTTGGCCCCTGGACTTAATAAAAATTAGGAAAAACTCTTTTGTTATGTATAGCTAGACCCCTGAAAATTGTTAAAATAATATTATAGACCCTGTAGTGGGGTGAGTTTACCTTTTTAGCCATGTTTAATATTTAATTTAGGAAATTGAATATGTGGCTAGTGTTTAAAATTTAGAAATTGGGACAAACATATTGTCAAAATTAAATTAAAAACTTTCTCAGTATTTAGAAAACTTTGGAGTGAGATAAAAATATATTTGGGCTGAAATGAATCTGTTTAATTTATTATTCACATTTAGGGACACATTTTTAAGTAAAGAATAGTTCTGGAAAATAGGGAAAATAATTGTAAAATAGTTTACATCAGAGGAAAAGGTCAAAAATATATTAGCAAATATTTTAGATCAGAACCTATTCTGTTTAGATGATGTGTCTTGTTATTTTTATAATAAAGTTCACATTTAGGCATAGGAAATAAATCTGAAAATATAGCAAATAGTAAATGATAAATGGAGTTCTAAAATCCAAAGAATTCAGTTCAGGGTTGGTAGAAATTATGAAGACACATATGGAGAAGGAAAATACCTTTCATGCATACTTGGTAGCTAAAAGGTGTAGTAATTGAATATAAGGAATTTATTTAAATTGGAAACTCATATATATAGTATGTAAGTATAAATGTGAACACAAAAGTAGGAATAATATACATATGATTAAAAGTGCATGCAAGCCACAAATCAACACACATAGAGTAACCACAACACATATAATGGTGAATGACTTTCATAAATATGAATGTGTGGTTTGTATGAAGTGGAAGTGTGAACTATGTCTTATGGATTGTTGTTTTTCTTTTGCTATGTGTGATGGTATGATGTAGAACCTGCTCAAGAGCAAGTTATTCCTTTCCAAGATCAGGACTACCCATTTCAAGAGCAGCAGGAAGGAGGCAAGTGTCCTTAACCACTTTGATCCTATACTAGGATGTGTAGATAGAATTATTTGCATTGTCAATTGAAAATATGAAACCCATGCTAGGAAGTTTCCCTAGAATTGCATTACCTTGTTTTCCTTGTAGCTTGGGTTGGGATTTATTTTATCATGTCATTTATTATTATGCATATGCTTAGCCATACTTAGAATGGGATATTTGGGATATGAGATCATCAGTTTATTTTACCATACTCTTGAATGAGATATTGTGAGTTATGTAGAGGTAGGGATCAAGGCAAGTTGGATGTTTTGGTTGTGTGCTGGGTGCACGAGACTCGGGTTTGTGTTTAGTACTTGCCTGGATCCTAAGGACCGGTTCATGGAGCATGTAACCTGGCTTTACAGTGCCAACCACATGCTGAGATGGGGCAGCTTGGCCAATTAATTAGGAGTATCCCCGGCGTAGTATGGGTGTGTTGGATGGTGCGGGAAGTGGGTGTCAGCTGGACTACCTTATAAACCGCAAGGCTCAAGAGGGGGCCACTGCAGCGGGGTTGGAGCCTCTTGTATGCTGTTAGGGGGTGAAACCTCAGTGGGCCCACGCTCGTCGGGAATCCCTTTGTAAAGGCTTCGTAGTGATCTCCTGGCTACACACCTGGGAAGTGTGAACGTGGTTCGTGGCCACTGGCATAATGGAGGTTCTTTTAGTCCACCTGGCAACGGGGGATGAAATCACTACATGTGGGTACAGTGGTACAAACTCTGCAGAGTCAAAACTGTCATGACAGCCGTGCTCACGGTCAAGAGCGGCTTGGACTTATTCATAATTAGAGGATTGATGGTTTTGGAAGTTGTGGATGTTAAGCGGGGAGCTTAACATTGGAAATGATGTTATGATTATTGGATTATGATGATGGGATGGGAGATTGGGACCATTTCACCTGTGTAGTAATGTAGGTGCTTAATAAGCTAAGGTGATAGGTATTAATTGCGTAGTGCTTTAACCATGAGTTCAACCTCTCCTTGTTCTAGCCATGCATGATATAATTTTCCCACACTTGCTGAGTACCATTGGTACTCAACCTTGAATATTTTGTTGGTTTATATTGCTGCTCAGGTCAAGATAATGAGGTGGTGTATAATGACCAAGACTTTGGACCCGAAGAAGGTTTCTAGGTTCATGGAGACCCCCAGGCAACGCCTGTGACGGAGCCCTCAAGAATAATATTCCGCTGCTAGTTTATTTACTTGTGATGAACTTTTTATTGTCCAACGAGACATTTGCTATGTAAGACTTATTTATATTCGATGCCTGGCTTGTAATAAATGATGCTTCACTATTTGTCATCACATGTATGAGAAAATGATCCTGGCATACATGTGATATTCACTTGGTTGTTCTTCGGAAAAACCGGGTGCGACAGAAGTGGTATTAGAGCCAAGGTTGCCCGTAGGAACGTGGACCTAGGTAGAAATGGACGTATTTAAGGGCCCTATTTTCTTAAAAACTATTTTACAAGGTGTGTGTTGAAAAGTGTTATTTAAGGGAGTCACTTTCTTCTTCTTACCCCAATTTTCATTCAAAATAGGATTTTTGTTTGAGAGTTTATCTAACCTAATTTTAAATTCTTTTTGTTTTAGATGGTTCGCATGATTCGCACCGCTCGCCAGTTCTTCATGGATTTTATGGCTATGAAGCTGGATGCAGGCGCCATCGATCACCGGAATTGGAGAGTCTTCGGAAGACGGCTGCACCCAGAAGAAATGCCACCATAGCTCGAAGTGGGGCTCGATCCCTAAGAAGGCCTCGCACAGCGTGTAAAAGGCGACGATGTGGAGGATCCCGTTCGGCGTCAAGTGCTGAAGCTCCAAGCCGTAGTAAATGAGGGTGACGCGGAGGAACGTACGTGCCGGAAGTCCCAACGCGTGATGGTGGAAGTCGACGAAACTGACGAACTCACCCTCGCGCGGCTTGGGCGCCATCTTCCCAGGCGGAATGCAGATCCGTTGGAGCTCCCACGATGAGAGTATCCCCCGCTCGCCCAGAGAAGAAAGGTGGTCGGTGGTGACACTGGACTTCATCCAGCCCGACTTGGTCGACGAAGAAGCTTGAACTTTCCGTCGATCTTTTTTTGCTCTTTTGACTTGGTTTACCGAAACTTGCAGGAATGCAAAAGCTCAAGAGGAGCGGAGAAATAGGGCGCAACAGTAAAAGTACTAACTTGCATCCGGATGGCGTTTTATGTAGTCCGCCTATGACGGAACGGGGGAATGGCGCCAGGGCCCACGGACGCGTCCGTCCCACTGTAATGTTGCCCGCTCGCAGGGAGTGCACACACCTCCCGAAAATTTCACGGACGCAATGCCTGACATAATTTCAGCTAGACCAACCCGCCTATTCGATATCCGTGACGATTTAAGAAGCATGCAATGCTTCTCTTTCTTCCGCACCGACTCTCCGCTACGCCCCTTCGCTTACCTTGACATGACATCGACGGGTTGTACGAATCGAAGGCCCAGGTAAGTAGGTAAGATTTTTATGGCCCACTTTTGGGGCTCGATCGAAGTTCTCAGTTCTAAGCTATACCTACCATATAGGTTGAAAGGACCACCTTGAACGAACCAAAGTGAGGAATATGCGATACGAGATGGTCATCAATGGCGCACTCGAGAGCCCCGAAGCTTTCGACATCTCTAAGGCCCTGTTTGGCACAGCTTCTGAATCAGCTTTTTTATAAAAATAAGCTGCGGGTGTACCAAACAGTCAGCTTCTCCAGCAGCTTATTAGTTCAGCTGCTTCTCAGAATGAACTAAAAGCAGAATATAAGTTTAAGCTGTTGTTTACCAGCTTTTCAGACAAGCTGTTTTTTTAACAAGTTTAAGCCGTGCCAAACAGGGCCTAAGTCTGATATCCAAGTCCCAGCTTGGCGACTCATCGGTAGCCCCCCCTCCCCCCCCCCCCGAGGGGCCAGCATCGAGCCGCCCGGGCCCGCAAATGGCCCAGATCCACGCGAGTGTACCAAGAGAGATCTTATCGAATGCGGGCATCAAGCCTCGGTCAGGTTAACCTGGTTCCCCTGTCCTTGCAGAAAGGCAGTGGCGTTCCATTTGGATTTACCCGTTAGGCAGCTCAAAGAGCTCGGAAATTCGGCCATCGCGGCAACTTCTTGATTGGCTCAACCCCTCCAAACCCGTGGAGGGTTTGTGGACGGGGAGCGAAGCGGATTCACTGATTAGACCAGACTCAACTCGTGGAGGGGGCTCAGGGGATATTTGATGACTCAAAGTCACAAAAGGCGCGGCGCCTTAGGCTTTGAGCTCGAACTTAGCGACGAACCAAAACAAAACAATGATCTCGCATAACTTCCGTTTTCTCTTGTCTTTTCAGGTCCTCCGTCATGCAAAGATATATGCCTCTAACTGATCCTGAAGAAGCTCGGGCGATGGCCCGGGGGCTACTGAGGGGGTAACATGCCCCGGGTATCCAAGGACCAACCACGGCAAGACACGTGGCTCCACGAAGCCGACACTCAAGGCATGAACGCGGGACGACGTAACCACAAACCCGACCCCCGAGAGCAGAAGCAACGGCCGACCTCCAAGCCTGGACGATGAGATCGGAAGAGCGAAGAAGTCTGGGCTCGGAGTCGGGACCAGAGGCAGGTAGGAGACTTAAATGACAATGTGACGGAGCGACATACGGGATTTAAGACGGAGTGGGAGGCCACGCGCAACAGGACAAGCACGATGTCGGGCTATTATCATCCCCCGTCCCATCCCGCTCGGGACGGGTGTACAGGGACGGAAAGTAGACGTGGATCGTAGACTAGATGGGAGTAGGTGTACTCGTCACTCCTGTACCGTTTTGGGCTGCCCCAGGTGCTGGTACATCTTGTAAACCCCTGCCCCATTTATGAGGAGCCAGTGGGCAGGTATAGGCATCCGGGCCATAAAAGGGGAGGCATGGAACCGTCCTCGCACGCAAGGAAGTCACGCTTGTAAGTATGGTTTCTTGAACCGTCTGAGCTAATACAAGGCCAACGAACACCCTACACTGGACGTAGGACACGTTGTATGAACTAGTATAGATCCTTTTCTTTATTAGCTAGCCATCCAGATATAGAACACGAAACATTCGATTACTAGCTGGTGATAGAAACACCGACAGATGGCTTACGTAGCGTACCCACGACGATAAAAAGGAAGGGCACATGGCCCAAGGACGCGTATGCCCCGCGATAACGCCGCTAACTCGCAGGGAACATGCACGCCACCCAAAAAATTCATGGACGCGACACCCGCCATAACTTTGCCTAGATAGGCCCGCCTCTTCGATACCCGTGATGATTTGGAGAGTCGCACACCACTTCTTGTTCCTCCAACTACCTTACTTCCACGTCCCCTCGACTACCTTCGACACGACGTTGACGGGCCTCACGAATCATAGGGCCGGGTAAATAGGTAAGTTTTTATGGTTCACTTTAGGGGCTTGATCGATGTCTTGGGTTCTAAGGTATACCTAACATTTTAGATTGAAAGGACCGCCTGGAATGAAACAGAGCGAGGGACAGGCGATGCGAGATGGCCATCAATGACACATTCGGGGGCTTCGGCGCCCTCGACATCTCTAAGCCCGGTATCCGAGTCTTATCTTGATGACTCCTTGGTTGCCCCATCGAGGGGCCGGCATCGAGCCGCTCGGCCCGCAAACGGCCCGAGATCCGTGCGAGTGTACCAAGAGGGATCTTATGGAACACGGGCATCAAGTCTCGGTTAGGTCAACCTGATTCCCCCGTCCTTGTGGAAAGGCAGTGGGGTCCACTTGGATTTACCCCTTAGGTAGCTCACCGAGCCCGGGAACTCGACCATAGAGGTAATTTCCCGTCTGGCTCAACCCGTCCAAACCCACGGACAGTTTGCGTACAAGGAGTGAAGCACATTCGCTGATTGAACCAGGCCCAACCCGCGGAGGGGGGGGGGGCTTGGGAGCTATTTTATGACTCAAAGTCACGAAAGGCTCAACGCCTGAGGCTTTGAGCTCGAACATAGCCACAAACCAAAATGAAACAATGATCTCACACAACTTCTGTTTTTTCCTTCTTATCCTTTGAGGTCCTCCATCGTAGGTAGAGATATGCCTTCGACCGACCCAAAAAAAGATCGGCTGAAGGCCCGGGGGCTACTGATGGGGTAACATACCCCGGGTACCCAAGAAGCAGTCAACCGACTAGCCGCGCAAAGACACGTGTCCTCACGGGCCACGACAAGGGGCGGGTGCCCGAGGGGACGCTATCGAAGACCGACCTACAGGACGGGAGCAACGACCGACCTCCAAGCCCGGACAGCAAGGCCTCGGAAGACAGAAGTAATCTAGGCTAGAGCCCGGACCGGGAGCTGGCGGAGGACATAAATGCCGACGCGACGAAACGACAGAAGGGATTTAAGACGGAGTGGAAAGCCACACACAACAAGACAAGCATGACATCAGGCCATCATCACCACCTGTCCCGTCCCGCTCGGCACGGGTGTACATGGATGGAAAGTAGACGTAGACCGTAGACTTGACGGGTGAGGGTGTACTCATCGCCCCTGTACTGCTTTGGGCCATCTTAGGCACTGACACACCTTGTAAACTCCTACGCCATTTATGAGGAGCGGGCGGGTAGGTATATGCGTCCGGACTATAAAAGGGGAGGCCCCGAATCTCCCCTCACATGGCGAGCACAGCTCACGCACACGCTCGACACTTAGGCTTTGTCTTCGTTCTCACACATGGACAACCTCGCTTATAACCATGGTTTCTCGAACCGCCTGAGCTAATATAAGACCGACGAACACCCTAGACTGAACGTAGTATAAGTTTTCCGAACCAATATAAACCCTTGTCTTTGTTAGCTAGTCATCCAGACATAAAACGTGAAACATTCAATTACTAGCCGGTGGTACAAACACCGACAGATTTGCTACCATGGAAGTATTGGAACACCTCCACAGCTAATCGTTCATCGATCTACTCCCACATTGCCGCGAGAGTGCTAGCGAATTGAAGGATGGTTATGTAGGAGACCGCAACAGGAACACACGCACAACAACATCAGACCTGACCTGTGCAATGGTAGACCAGGAAAATCCGCCAGAATCGTTGCAAATCTCACCAAAAATCACTCGCCACCACTGGATCAATATCATCGCCCGTCATCGCATCGCAGACCACTAGACGGATCTCATATCGATTCCACTTGCCGTTGTCTTCTCTGATGAAGGAGAAAGGAAAGGAAGGGACGTTTCTTATGACCTCACTGCTGCCATCCTTTCCTGCTACACGGGTTGTTCTGATAGCCAGGGCTCGGATATGGGTCAGGTAAGGAGAGGAAGGAAGCTAGTGGCGACTGGCTGGATAGCCACCCGGGCCATCATCTTTCACATGGACTGAAGCAAATTGACCTCAACTGGTGCTGAAGAAACGATCCAAGAGGCTGCACTTGTCTGTTCCCGGAGCAGTGTCGAACCCTACCGCGTGATTCGGAGCGCTTTGCCGCAGGATAACTTAATTAAACAGGCTCTCAAGAAGTTTGCTTTCGATGAACATGAACAAACCAACACCTGACGGACTTGGTCCTTTACTCGTGTGTCATTCAGAGAAACGACGTAAACGCTGTGCGTTCCAGAGCAGAGCACGTTCTCAGCAGTGACTGCATATCCGCCGACTGGTTTTTATTTTAGTTACTTCTTACTTGCTTTTATTCATTTGAAAACCATCCCATCTCTGCCATGTTGTGCTCTTCTTTCTTGCTATACACACAAGAGAAACGGAAAAACCTTCCACATCGTTTCTTTCTTCCCCCAGAATCATGATTTGCATCAACAAACCAAGAAATAATAACATATCTAACGTAAATGGTATTTATAATATTATACCATCTAATCTACCATGAGAGACCGCGATTATAGATGGTGAAAGACTCACCTTTTACTTAAATATAATGCCCTTATCATAGAGAAAATTCATCACCACTAATCATGATCTCTCGTAATGAATCAGATGAATATAAATATTTGTTAGCATGTTAACACTAAAAAACTTCATTTACATTAAATATGTTGCTGCAGAAAATATCGACTCCATTCCCTATCATTTTGTCACAAAAACTGACAAACCCGAACATCGTATTTATTGGGCATTGGCTCATCAATTCTTTTGTATCTAAATAACGTATCTCTGTATTAATTAAATGAGAAGTATTCGGTCACATAAATGCACCACCACCTCACTACCAACCGGCTCATTAAAATTGAACCATCTATCTTTACCGTCACAATCAACCACCAGCGTCAACAATGTGTGAAAAGTCGTCAACAGTAGGTATACTCCTTAATCGAAGTTCGTACGCAGCAGTTGCATTCATGTATATATTACACTCTAAAATAACGTACCTAGTATTGGAGGTTCCGACATATTGTGAGATCTGATGAAGATTTTTCTCCTAAACAGGCAGACATAAATAATCCAGCAACAAATAAAGCTCAAAAATGCGGCCGGAATTCGACTGATCCCGCTTGCGGTTACAGTCTCGAACGGGCACTGGAGTTGCAACATGTGGAAGCAACGTCGTCTCTAAGAGATTCCTTGAGAAGCCTTCTGAGAACCTTTCCAGCAGCAGACTTGGGTATCGACTCCACGAACACGACCTTCCTCACTTTCTTGTACGAGGACACCTGCAGCACCACCTCACAGGCTTCAGGAAAACATACAAAACCTTCTAACAATGTCTACAGATATCATCAAATTGCAGCAGTAAAAAAAAGGCGTACCTAGTGTCAAAAGCTCCGGATCAAATTGCAGCAGTCTTAACCCAAAATAGACTAGTGATACATAGCATTGGAGAGCGATTCACTTGTAAAGCTTAGCAGGCTCGGATATCTTAATTACCTATAGTAGTATTTGACACCATCAACTACTGCCTGCTTCCATTTTCAATGTACTATAATGCAATTCATGCTGACATCGCCTGGGCAGAGTCCAGAAGAAATAGATTCTTGACGACAACTACGGCAGGTTTTTCTTGCAGCTCTCCATGGAAAGAAACGAGAATTCAGATCTCGAGTCAACAGAGGGAGGGAGTGCATGCCAGCCTGGCCTATTGGTGCTTGCCAAGTGACCGCACATGATAGTCACAGGATTCTCTGGGATAGAAAGCCGAAAACGGGATGCCACATACTGTGATGTTTGCCTACTACTGCCAAATCTCACACTACCAGGCAACTATATACATTGCCATCCGTACAGACAGAGCTGCTGAGAGTGAGAGCACACCAGCACATTCATGACATGGCAGTTTCTAGCAAGAGCACGGTACAGGTGGGAAACATAGCACAACAACTAACGAGCACGGCCTCATGTATCCAGGACACGATCTTGAAAACTGCTCATATCTGCCATACCAGTTACTAGTCCTTATTGGGTGAATGAAACGTGTATCCGTGTATACCTAGACTTGTTAATCTGATTGCTTGCGCCTGTTTCTACTGAAATTTTATGGCTATGAAGCTATATCTTCTGCGACAAAATGACATGCTTGAAGAAGAAACAACAGCTGTAGTGAGGCTTAGTATTTTCTTTACCTTATTAGCCACATGCTCCATCACTTGCGTACATGAAAGCAAGCTTCCAGCTTTCCGCACCACAAAAGCCACTGGTATCTCTCCAGCCTCCTCGTCATAAGCACTATCGATCGAACCAGATAATTCAAAAAAGCACTAGGTTGTGCATGACGGAATATGAAAGTTAAATCACAATAATCTTATTGGGCTAGCTGTTTCAAACTCACGATGCCACAGCAACGTCAAGAATTTCGGGATGTTCAATCAGGACTGCTTCTAAATCAGCTGGAGCTATCTGAAACAAAAACTTGTTACATATTCCTTGCAATACCAACAAGACGGAATAGTGATTTCCATGGCCTGCTAAAGGAAGCCTGCATACCTGAAATCCTTTGTACTTGATCACGTCTTTCAACCGGCCTACTATGTACATGTATCCCTCGGAATCGAAGTAAGCATTGTCACCAGTTCGCAGCCAGCCATCTATTCTTAAGCATGCATCCTCAATATTCAAGTATCCTGTGAAGGAAAACATGTTCGTAATCCAAATACAAAGAAGCCAAGAAAAAAGGTATTGGATATGACAAAATCTCATATGCGTGGATGCTAGATACACCATAACACCCAGATTAGTCATGAGAATTGACTATGTTGGGTGCTTATAAATGGCAGATAAATCAATTCCTTGGTAGCATAATGGGGTGGTTGAATTGGATAACTGCAACAGTGAGGAAGCCAGAGATTAACATCAGTAGTACAATGGACTACATAAGCATAATTACAGATAGATCAACTGAGTCACACGTGTCAAACAAGAATAATTTGTTATTTTCACACCCCAAAATTTTCATTTTGGGATGTGAACATTTAAAAAAGACGTGACATTTAAATTTGAAAAGGCTTTTATTAAATTTAAAAGTTTATCTTGTTTCTTTGTATTATTTAATATTAAATAAATTTGTTCGGGTGATGAAAGTGTTTTATAAAATTAGAATACAGGTTAAGGATATTGAACGTTGAAAAAAATCATTGTCTTTCATTATTCTTCATATTTCCATTTTTTTAATAAATCAAAATGTCCCAGAATATTTAACACAAGTTCCTTTAACCATTTAGGCCTCCCAAACCTCAGCCAAGCCCGAAGCCCATTTCTTTGGTCTCCCGCCACCCACTTGCTTTGCTCTTTCTGGATCAAGCCCAACACCAGCAAAGCACCAGTCCAACTTCTCTCTCCCTCCACTCACTGACGTGTAGGACCCTCTCATCATTTCCTACCTCCGGTTTTCTTGCAACCGCCACCACACATCCGGGCAATTTCCACACTCGCGCTGCCATCCCTGCCCTCAATGTGCGCAATCACCACCACCACTTCCTATTATGGCAAAGGGCTCCATCATGTGTCCATCTACACCATCGAGTCGCCCCGAACCTTGCTGACTTGACGTCGAGCGCTGTGAAGCATGAAGATGCACCACGCTTGATAGACCTCTCCGACGGGCCCTAGATGTCACCACCACTTTCCCATGTTCGCTAACAAGTCATATCGCCGCCTTCGTGAACCCCGTCCTGACTGTCTCCATCATGACACGACCCCATGGTGATATATTCCACGAGCTCATCTTCGTGTTGCACTAAATTCCAACAGGATCCGAACATCAAAGCACGATTTAGCCAACTCCGACAAGCCCTCCCATGACGTTGTCGCCTAGCTCGCCGCCAGCCAGTGTGAACTTCAACTAGGTTTCCTAGAGCCGTCCAAGCCTTGATCAATGGCCATGATTAGATTAACCTTACCCCTTCACTTAATTTAAATCAAACACATTCGATTAAGGTCTGATGATCTGGTCCACCGTGGACCATAACCGACATCCTTGGCCGTGGTCCATGGGTTCATGAACCTAGTCCAACATTTTTCTTTTAAAAAAAATGGCATACCTAGTGCTGAAAGCTCCCACACGTTGTGGGGTCTGGGAAGGGAATTTCTAGGCAGCCTTCCCTTTGCTTATTTTGCAAGAAGGTTGATTCAAACCCAGGACCTCCAGGACACAAGTGGAGAGACTCTACCACTACGCTAGGCCTGCCCTTCAACATTTTTCCTTTATAGAAATAAATTCTATAAATCACAGGGAATGCATCTTGGTATTTTAGTACTTATTATTTCTAATATTCAATCCACAGTACATCTAGCCACAAAACTCTTACACTTCAACCTTTTATCTCTATGTTATTTATGTTGTTTACTCAGTGTCTTGTTAATCTTACATCTAAACCTCTGTACGCTTGTATATTCATAGATTAATCTCTGAAACATTTGAATATCCATATATTTTCATCTGTAAGTCCGAAATCTTTGTTTCATCATAACCTATATAACCATAATATCTTTATAGTTTGTTTTACATGTTTGGTTTTCTTTCTTAATTTATATTTGCTCTTTTATCAATAAGTTATGCAAGTGTACTTCATCATTCAGAATCAACATGAGGATCTCAAAGAATAAAAATTCAAGCAGCATGACTGAGCAGCTATATATGGAAGGCAAATGTCCTTATCACACTGATTTTATTTTAAGATGTGTAGTTTTACAACATACATGCTAGTCATAATATTGAATCCTATGTTATGATTTCTGTTGGAAATCCGTGGGTAATTAGTCACAAATTTTTCTCTAATTATCTCCTCTTTTCTCTCTTTTTATTCTCAATAGGGGGGCTGTATATATAGCCCCAATTACAATAGACTCCTAGTCCAATACTACCTAGACTCCTACTCTAATTAGAGATAGACTTAGCTTTATCTCTAACTCTTGACTTGGACTCTATCTCTAACTCTAATTACTCTAGAAAAACAGGATTATATCTAACAATCACCCTCTAATCTCATTTTTCTAAATTACACTCACACTAATTTGGATGGAGACACACTTCCACCTTAAACACACTTTCGGGATGGACACAACAGCACCTCCAGGATGGTCACATCTACACCCTGCACAACTCAATTTTCGGATGGACACCACTACACCTCCAGGATAGTCACATCTTCACCCTGCATACGCATTCGGGTTGGTCACATCTTCAACCCTAGGATGGGCTCATCTTCATCCTGCACTCGATCTCGGAATCGACGCATCTTCCGATCACATACTCGATTTTGGTCACATCTTCATCTCGAGCACACCTCGCATTGGCCTGCTCTTCCTCACGTAAGCACACAATATTCTTCTTCTTCACCTTTATCGTCGTGGCGATAACACCTTGGGTCAGTGATCTCGTACTCCTCCAAGATCCATCCGGTGCTATGCCGCTTCCCGAGTTCTTCACACATGTAGAAACGAAACTTGACCAAACGCTACTGCACCACGCTCCCATGTCGAAAATCGACTGTGCACACTTGGTAGCGTGCTTCTAGATGCAGCCGCCGCCGGACCGCTGTACTCGAGGCTTGCTCCGCCTGTGTAACGTGAAGAAGTATCCCAAGTCACGCAGACCGTAGTTTGCCAAAAGGTCCCACGGCGTCACATCATAGAGGTCTGCTTCTATCACAACGTCCGCCTCACGCGGTGGAAAACCACGCAGCTGTGGTTGAAGAAAGTGAAGCACCAGCTTGTCCTCCGCTAGTCCGTTCTTCTCCATCATGTGTGTAGAAGGGCCCAGCCCATCACGGTCTGCAACGTGTTCCTTTACTGTTATCAACGAAACAGGCCTAGTGAAAGGCCCAACTGGCCCACTTAGAAACCCTAACCCTTCAACCTCTCTCCACAGGCCAACCGCCACTTCTTCCTCCTCTCTCTGGCAGCAGCCGCCGTCTTTCTCTTGTTCCACCCGGTCGCTCCTGTTCTCGGCTGCCCGCTGTGCTGGCGTGTCCCGGCGACCATCTCTCTATGTTGAGCCGCGTGCGCCCATCAAGCCTCCGGCTGCCACGCGTGACGCTTCCTCGAGCAGGCCGCCACCGTTGTAGTGGCCAGCGGGCATGCCCAGCGCCCTCCGCCTCGATCTGGTGCACCGACGCAACTCCAGCTCCCACGGCTCGTCGTGCCTCCCCGCCGCCGCGCCGTCTTCCGGCTCCGCACAACAGCTACCGCGCACGTGCTCGGAGAAGCCGCACTCCTCCTCGCCTTCTTTCTGCCTCCTCATCGGCCGCTGGTAGTCCTTGCAGTTCTTGCTGGCACGCGGCCGCGGCGTCGCCGTCGCCGCCGGAGAGGGGAGGGAGTCGCATGCGCAGGCGACCACCGCTCCGTTCGGCCTCCAGCACGTCGAGCGTGCGCGCCACGTACACCTCCAGCCGCCTGTCGTCCCGCCGCTTTAGGTTGTGGACGTCGAAACTGAAGAAGCGGATTCGCAACTCGGCTCACAACCGCCAAATTAGACCCCAGGTATGCTCGACCCGCTCGATCCCGCCGTGGATCCGCGCCGTCAGTCGCACGAATCTGCTTCACAATCCTCAATCCGTGCTGGCAACCCTTTCCTTGTTG
Source organism: Neostapfia colusana (assembly GCA_030760725.1). Taxonomy (NCBI): domain Eukaryota; kingdom Viridiplantae; phylum Streptophyta; class Magnoliopsida; order Poales; family Poaceae; genus Neostapfia; species Neostapfia colusana. Next base: position 70,953 of record JASWHV010000359.1, read on the forward strand.
CCCACCCCCAGGAGCACGTCCTCCCGAGGGGCAGGTTCCGAAACCCTAGCTCTGATGCCAATTGTTGGAAATCCGTGGGTAATTAGTCATAAATTTTTCTCTAATTATCTCCTCTTTTCTCTTTTTTTATTCTCAATAGGGGGTTGTATATATAGCCTCAATTACAACAGACTCCTAGTCCAATACTACCTAGACTCCTACTCTACTTAGAGATAGACTTAGTTTCTATCTCTAACTCTTGACTTGGGCTCTATCTCTAACTCTAATTACTCTAGAAAAAGGGGATTATATCTAACAATTTCTTAGTTATTTAACATTATCCCTTGAATTTGTGTTAGGTAGTGTGTCTATATTTTGGGTATATGAATGCTTAGCTTGCTATCATGGTTCGGGATGGGAACCAGTTGTTAATTTGACTGATGATCTGTGCAACCAAATCTTGAGTTGCTGACTGTTTAGCAATATGGAGTTTAAGGAATCTAGATAGGTTGGTAGAGTTAATCTTGTTTTTGAAATAGTGTGTCGTACTAGAATAGGAGTTCATAGATATAACAACAACAACAACAACAAAGCCTTTGTCCCAATCACATTGGGGTAGGCAGTACAACAACAACAACAACAACTAAGCATTTATCCCAAGCATGTTGGGGTCGGCTAGACATGAAACCCAATGATTATATAAAAAAGGGCATACCCAGTGCTGAAAGCTCCCACACGTTGTGGGGTCTGGGGAAGAGAATTTCTAGGCAGCCTTCCCCTTGCTTATTTTGCAAGGAGGTTGATTCAAACACAGAACCTCCAGGACACAAGTGGAGAGACTCTACCACTGCGCCAGGCCTGCCCTTCAAACCCAATAATTATATATATATATATATATATATATATGGATATAGATATATATATATATATAATTATCAATGAAGTAAAGAGAGGAAGAGATATAAGAACAACAAGGAAAAAAAGAAAAAAAAACGAGACCAAGATTCTGGCACATGAATTACTACTTTCCATGCGGTCCTATCATGAGCTAAGTCTCTGGATGCATTTCAATCTCTCAAATCTCGTTTTACCGTCTCCTCCCAGGTCAACCTTGGTCGTCCTCTACCCCTCATAATATTTTCTCTACCTCTTAAAATCTCACTGTTAACCGGTGCTTCTGGAGCTCTCCGCTGGATATGTCCAAACCACCTTAGTCGATGTTGAACTAACTTCTCTTCAATCGACGCCACCCCTACCCTATCACGAATCGTCCCATTCCTTATTCGGTCTCTTCTCGTGTGCCCGCACATCCACCGTAGCATGCACATCTCTACGACACTCATTTGTTGGACATGTTGCCGTTTAGTTGGCCAACATTCCGCCCCATAAAGTATCGCGGGCCAAATCACCGTCCTATAGAACTTCCCTTTTAGCTTTTGTGGGACCTTCCTATCACATAGGATTCCAGAGGCTTGTTGCCATTTCATCCACCCTATCTTGATCCTATGGCAAACATCCTCATCAATATCGCCATTGCTTTGTAAGTTGTAACATTGATCCTAAGTATCGGAAAGAGTCCCTTCTAGTTACTATTTGTCCTTGTAGACTAACATTTCCCTCTTCACGACCAACACCACTAAAGTCACACTTCATATACTCGGTTTTGGTCCTACTAAGTCTAAACCCCTTGGACTCTAAGATTTGTCTCCATAACTTTGATTTCTTATCAACATCATCCCTCATCTACCAGCACTACATCATCGGCAAAGAGCATGCACCAAGGGATATCCCATTGTATATCCTTCGACACCTCATCCATCACCAAGAAAAAGATGTATGGGCTCAAAGTTGATCCTTGATGTAGTCCTACCGTGATAGGAAATGCATCAGTCTCACTATCACTTACGCGCACACTTGTCCTAACATTATTGTACATATCCTTGATAAGAGTATTGTACTTTGTTGGCACTTTATGTTTCTCTAGTGCCCACCACATGACTGACCTTGGTATCTTGTGGTACGCCTTCTCCAAGTCAATGAACACCATATGCAATTCATTCTGCTCCCTATATCTCTCCATAAGCTGACGAAGCAAGAAAATCGCCTCCATTGTAGACCACCTAGGCATAAAACCAAAGTGGTTTTTAGTGACATTGGTCACTTTCCTCAGGCGGTGTTCAATCACTCTGACAAAAGCTTCATAGTATGACTCATAAGCTTAATCTCTCGATAATTAGTATAAATTTGAATATCTCCTTTATTTTTGAAGATAGGTACTAATATACTTTTCATCCATTCTTCAGGCATCTTGTTTGACCGAAAAATATGGTTGAATAGCTTTGTGAGCCATACTATTGCGACGTCCCCAGACATCTCCACACCTCAATAGGGACATCATCAGGGTTGAGGGCCTTTCCTCCTTTCATCCTTTTTAAGGCCTCCTTAATCTCAAACTCTTGTATCCTCCGCACGAACCGCCTGTTGGAGTCATCAAAGGAGTCATCCAACTCAACCATAGTGCTCTCATTCCCATCATTGAATAGCCCATTAAAGTAATCACGCCATCTATTCTTAATCTCTTCATCCTTCACTAGAATGCGGTCAGTCTCATCTTTGATGCATTTAACTTGATTGAGATCCCTCATCTTTCTCTCGCGGATTTTTGCTACCTTGTATATGTCCTTTTCACCTTCTTTTGTCCCTAGTCTCTCATATAACTTATCATAGGCCTGTCCTCTTGCCTTACTCACAACCCGCCTTGCATTCTTCTTAACCTCTTTGTACTTAAGCATGTTGCTTGCGCTTCTATCATTATGCCAACTCTTGTAACACTCCTTCTTCTCCTTAATGGCCTTTTGTACATCCTCATTCCACCACCAAGTGTCTTTATCTACAAGTTTCTTTCCCTTTGTCGCACCGAACACCTCACTAGCTACCTTCCTAATGCAAGTAGCCATCTTCATCCACATACTATCTGCATCTCCATTTTTCGCCCAGGGTCCTTCTGTGATCACCCTATTTTTAAAGGATTCTTGTGATTCTCCCTTCAACTTCCACCACTTTGTTCTTGTGATTTTGACACCTTTGTCCCGCAAAGAACATGTATGAAAGCGAAAGTCAGCTACCACAAGCTTATGTTGTGTCACAACACACTCCCCCGGGATCACCTTACAATCTAGACACTCCCGTATATCCTTTCTCCTAGTGAGGACAAAGTTAATCTGGCTAGAGTGTTGGGCACTACTAAAGGTCACTAGGTGAGGTTGCCTCTTCCTAAAGAGGGTGTTAGCTATCAACAGATCATAGGCTACGGCAAAGTCTAGGATGTCCTTACCCTCTTGATTTCTATCGCCGCATCCAAAACCTCCATGTACTCCCTCAAATCCTAGGTTAGTTGCACCCACATGACCGTTGAGATCTCCCCCTATGAGGAGTTTCTCGGTTATCGGTACACTACTAACCATATCCTCCAAGTCCTCCCAAAATTGCCTCTTAGCACTCATGTTGAGCCCAACTTGTGGGGCATAAGCACTAATGACGTTCAAGACAATGTCCCCAATTACTATCTTGATTAAGATGATCCTATCCCCTCGTCTTCGAACATCCATTACTCCATCCTTAAGACTCTTATCTATTAGAACACCTACGACATTCCTAGTCCCAGCCGAACCAGAATACCAAAGCTTGAAACCGGTATTCTCGACTTATCTCGCCTTTTGACCTGCCCATCTAGTCTCTTGTACACAAAGGATATTTACTCGTCTCCTAATGGCAACATCTACTAACTCACGTAGCTTCCCCGTCAAGGATCCTACATTCCAACTACCCACCCGAAATCTATGTTCCTCGGCTAGCTTCCTTACGCTTTGCACCCGTCGAGTAAGATGCAAAGACCCTTGCTCACTTATCACTACATCCGGGCGATGATGTAGCGCGCCACTAAGGTGATGGCGATCCGGCCCTTGCTCATTTAACACCATATCCGGGTTCCGATATGGCGCGCCACTAAGGCGGTGGCGACCCGGCCCTTGCCCACTTAACACCATACCCGGGTTCCGATATGGCGCGTCGCTAAGAGGGTTACGCCCCAACGAATTTTTATTGGGTTTCATTTCCATGAGAATGGCTAAGTGTAGTTGTTGGCTCGCCAAGCCTATCACAACCCCCTCCTCCTTTACCCAGGCTTGGGACCGGCTATGTCATTACAAAATGGTTATTTTAAGAAGCTACACAAAAAGGCGGCAAATGGAGAGAAAAGAAATATGTGGAATTCTGTTATCTCACAGGAGGAGAGGTGTGACATAGTGGTTAAGTCACCCCACTTGTGCCAAGAGGTTTTGGCTTTGACGCAGCCTCTCTGCATTACACATTGCAGGGATAAGGCTCACTCGTATAATCCTTCCCTAGACTCAATATTGTGTGGGAGCTTGCAACAATGGGTCTATCTTTTTTACAACAGAAGTTGAGCTTCAAGTTGCATAAAGAATTCTCAAGGTGCAACTTTGCATTAGACTGCATGCAAAAATGATACAAGGACGGAGGAGCTCGTCGTACCTTTCATAATGGCCGGACCATGGAGCCATAGCTCCCCACAAGAGCCTGGGGGCAAACAGCAACCAGTTCCTCGATCAACAATTCTGGCATGCATGTTTGGGGCTAAAAGTCCTACCGAGGCATATTTCCTCTGCTTTGGAGTGTTGAATCCGCGAGTTCCTACAGCAGCAGATTCTGTCATGCCGTAACCCTGTGCAAATATTAATGTTGCATACAGGTAAGAATGGGATAGAAAACAGTTTGCAGGTATTGAAAATGAGGTAAATAAACCATTTCAGTTTTAAAACACTAGTGCTAGATCGCTGCACATTAACAGCACTTTTGATACTTATGCACTAAGAAGAGTGTATGCCAGCATTGAAATTTTCATATCGTGCCTGCATAAGGAATGACAATTTCCATAGCTGCTTTCCAGTTTTTCTTTCCTTTTTTTGGTAGGAGATTGACCTTTTGCAAAGTGATGGTGACAGGCAGGCATGCCATACTGGGAAGCTGTACCTTCTTACTATCCATATGACCACCATAGTTTCCATGTGTACAATGGACTAAAACAATTGGTTGCTTTGGTAGACCCTTGTCTGATACCACTGAGCCCCGTCGTTTAGCAGGGGCAGGATGGGCTCAGTTCTTAATTAGCCTACAGTATCATTACTTAATTAGAGAAAGAGAATCCAGCATAACCTAATATTCCTACAGCAGGACATGAATTACGTGAGGACGAGACGATTACTTCCGTGCTGTTCTGAGTTCAACATTTAAAAGAAACACTTAAGGGGCAGCTCAATATTGAGAGGGCAAGAATTATGGTTATGGTTATGAGAAACATAATAACAAGAATAAACAAAGAATAGTGAGCCAGTTCAATCTCAAAACGGTGCTCTTGATAAATTTGTCATGAAAGATATCACTTTAATCCGAAATTAAACTCCACATGGTAATCACTAGAATATGAGGCAAGTTTTTTTTACTTGAGTACCACCCTTAAGGCCTGAGTTTGTAGTTGGCACCGGGGCCTCAAATTTCTAGAGATGGTCCCGTCCCACCACAGGTTTGTACTGATCAGAACAAAAAATGCACTTGATCCCACCTATGAAACGAAGTGTGGATGAAATAATGAAATGACAGGGGTGAGGGGAGAGCAACTAACATGCAATCATCGTATTTGTGCAACTTTGCAAGTATCTTATTAAGATCACACGATCTTCAATCTTATAGCCGACTCAATAGGGAGTTATATGTCTATTTACGTTGTTAAGAGTGAAGAGGCTCAAAGTAAAAAATGCAATAATCGTAAGATTAGAGATTGTATGATCTTGATCTGCTTACATAATTGACAATGATTGCATGCGAGTCGCTCTCCAATGAGTGGGTACACGAAAGAACCTGAATGAAGTCGACGTGGGGGAACACCTTCACGAAGTCCTGGACCAGCTTGCCGCTTGGTGGCGCTGCACCGCTCGACACCTGTACCAAGGAATTTAATGGCGATGCTGCTGGCCTGGCCGCCACCACCAGCGCCGCCATGATGGGCGGAACAAGCGGGAAGTGCGTGACTTTGTACCTGTTAATGGCTTTGATGGCCTCCCCAGCGTCGAACCTCTTCATTACTACCACCGTGGAGCCAAGTGAGAGCAGCCCCATGGCGAAGAGCGACAGGCCATAGACGTGGAACATTGGCAACGTGGCCAGGTAGACATTGTCGCAAGCAGCTTGCGCGTACTGCGAGGCCTCGAAGCGCGCGAACAGCTCGACCGTGGCGATGAGGTTGCGGTGCGTGAGCACCACGCCCTTGCTCCGCCCGCCAGTGCCGGACGAGTAGAGGATGGCGGCCGGGTCGTCCTGGACGACAGCGGGGGTTGTCGCCACGCCGGAATCGAGCAGCGCACGGAATTGCGCGAACTGGGGTACGACATCGTCGCCGAGGTCGAAGCTTTCGGGCACGAGGACGACGGGGACGCCAAAAGGCGGAATATTTCTGGCGTTCCCTGGAGTGGCAAGCACGATGGACGGACTGGTATCCCGCACCCGCGCGGTGAACTCGGCGGGAGCGCTTGAGGGGCTCATGGTGGTGGCGACGCCACCGGACGCGAGGACGGCAAGGAAGGCGACGGGGAAGGCAATGGAGTTGGGTAGGACTAGGAGCACGACGTCACCGGCGCGGAGGCCGAGACGGCGGTTGAGGCCGGCAGCGAGGGAGGAGACGAGGCGGCGGAGGTCGGCGCGGGAGATGGCCTCGGAGGTGGTGGCATCGAGGAGGGCCGGGGCGCCCGGGCGGGTGCGAGGAAGGCGGGCGAAGAGGTGGGGGACGAGGGAGAGGGACGTGTCTTCGGGGAGGGGCACGGGAGGGTAGGTGCTGGCGTAGACGCCGGTGGCGGAGAAGAAGTTTGCCGAGGCATTGCCGTCGGGGCTACGGGCCGCCGCGTTGTCCTGCATCGGCTCTGTTTCTGTCTCGCTCGCTAGTGGTTGCCGGGCGCGTTGATTCCGAACCCATACCCAGTTAAATACTGACACAATTCACGTTTCATGTCAAATGGGAAAGGCTACAAGTCAACTCAAAATAGTTTTAAACCAGTTTTAAAAAATGTTTCAAGTCATTTTTAAAAGTTTTCTAAGTCAATTTTAAAGCTTAAGCCATCAAATCCAATATTAAACTTTCAAGTAAATTTTAAAAAGCTTCAACTCAGATGAATGAAAACTTTTCAAGACAAAACAAGAAAAGATTAGGGTTACTGTCTCTTCCGAGAGCCCTACAATTAGGGTTACTATCTTCTCCCACACAAAACGGGGGTGGAATGATGTCTACTACACACATAACATAAAAGGTAGTAAGTCATCCATATTGATCCCGTTATTTCTGCCTCACTTGATAGTCATTGCTGGCACATCTATTCATAAACCGGTCTCCAGCTAAATATTGACACAATTCAGGTTTCATGTCACTCATGATAGGCTCTAAGTCAACTTAAAATGGTTTCAAATAATTTAAAAAATGTTTCAAGTCATTTCAAAAGTTTTCAAGTTAATTTTAAAGCTTAAACCATCATCAAACGGTTTCAAATCCAACATCAAACCTTGAGGTCAATTTTAGAAAGTTTCAACTCGGATAAATAAAATGTGTCAAGGCAAAACAAAAGGATTAGGGTTACCGTTTCTCCCCCAAGCCCTCCTCTCCTGGTATCATTGCATGCCCTGCAGTAAAGCTCATCCCCGTTTGCTCCATCTCACGCATGTCCGGTATTCCATCAATTCCACCCAAATTCCAAGGATTCCTACCCCTCTAAGGCTTTGTTTAGATAGACTTAAATACTCTTCATATGAAGTGGATTGAGAAGAATTTGAATTAGTTCATTTTCCACTCCATTCCACTCTTATGGACAAAAATTTATCATACCCAAACAAGGCCTAAGACTTTGTTTGGATACAGGTGAATACTCACTATTCGGAGTGAATTGAAGTAAAAATTAGTTCATTTTACACTTCATTCCACTCCTTTTATTGTTACCCAAACAAGCACTAAGCATTCTAATAAGTAGGCCCATCGAATCTTTCTCGCCTGCATAAAGAGGGAAGTGTTATACCGATGACCCGAACGAAAATAACATTCACATTTGACAAAAAAACATACACTTAACTCCTCCAAAATAATTCAAGCTTCACAAAAGCAGTTAAATTCATGCAGTTCTCTACAAGATGTTTCATGGCAAAGTTTATAGATAAAAAATAACAATGTTTTATCATGTATGTTTGATCGAGCTTGACAACGATGGCACATAGCATATATCATTGACAGGCGAGTCAGATTGTAATGATGTGAAGAAATGTGCTGAGGTGTATTGCGGTGAAGTCAAAGTTGCTTGTTGGTAAATAAATGTAACACTCCTATTAGCATTATTTTCAAAATTAGTATTTATGCTATGTTGACTTTTCAACGCAATGGAAAGCTCTCCAAGACAAGTATCCACTCTAAATTTAATATCATATCATCAACTAGATTATATTTTTATGGGAAATGTAATGATTTTGTCTCGTATAATAAAAAATGTTGTAAACAAAAAATGGGGACAGATCGTTGTATTAAAATCCATTCGCAGATTCTATATTCTTTGGTACAATCGTCTGGAAATCAGAAGCCACCGTGTGATGTAGAGCAAAAGTTGGATTGACGTATACTGCGCACATAAAGTAAAAGACGGTAACTGAGTTGATTCTGATCCCGCCATTTCTGTCCACTCGATACTCATTGCGGGGCACATCTATTCAAAATCGGTTGCCAGCTAAATACTGACACAATTGAGGTTTCATGTCAGCCGCGATAGGCTTCATGGTCAACTCAAATGGTTTCAAATCAATTTAAAAAATGCTTCAAGACATTTTTGAAACTTTTCTAAGTCAATTTTAAAGCTTAAGCCATCTTCGAATGGTTTCAAATCCAACATCAAACATTCACATTTGACAAAAAAACATATACTGAACTCTTCCAAAATACCTCAAGCTTCACACATTACAAAAGAAGCAGCCAAATTCATGCAGTGCTCTATAAGATGTTTGATGGCAGCATTTTTAGATAAAAAAATAACACTGTTTTATCATGTATGTATGATCGAGCTTGAGGACGATGGCACATTGCATATCATTGTCAGGCGTGTCAGGATGTCATAACATCGAAACATGTGGTGAGGTGTATTGTGGTGAAGTCAAAGTTGTTTGTTGGTTAATAATCTTGACACTATGGAGTCAGGGTGTTGTTGTTGTTGTCCGTGGTTGGTCCGTGGAGGGATGGCAACGGGTATCCATTACTCGTTTATCCGCGGATATCCGACCCGATGGGTACGGGTTTGGGTATAAACTTATACCCGCGGGTACGGCTTCGGGTAACGGGTAGAATCCAATGGATATTTTTTATCGGGTAAAAAAATTCCATACCCATATCCGTATACCTGTATTGGTCTCTGACATGTGGGTCCAATACAATATGTCGGTACCCGCGATATGGGGTACCCCGCGCACAGGGGAAAATGCCTAAGGATCTCGCCCTTCTCCGCAGGGAGAGCTCCGAAGGCGCCATGCGTCTGGCGGGGCCGGACCTCCCTCTCCTCAGAGGAGAGCTCCGGGCTCGCCACGTGGCCTGCAGAAGCCGGACCTCCCCCCTCCGCGGGGGAGAGGTCCGAAGGCGCCACGTGTCCAGCGGGACCGGACCTCCCTCTCCTCAGAGGAGAGCTCCGGACCCGCCACATGGCCGACAGAAGCCGGACCTCCCCCTCCGCAGGGAGAGGTCCGAGGGCTCCATGTGTCCTGCGGGGCCGGACCTCCCTCTTCTCTTAGGAGGGCTCCGGGCCTGCCACGTGTCCAGCACAAGAGCGCTGCCTGCCCTCGAGCGGTAGGCAGCGGGTGTAAAGACGCCCCATACCTTGCCCGTACAAGGTATTCAAGGCCCACGCCTTCCCAAGACGCGGAGACGCGGAGCATGCCTCTGTCAGGTGCCGTTGCGCCCAGTCGCATCACAGACTGGCGCACGGTGTCAGAGCCTGCCAGCCAATAAACGCAGCGACAAGACATCCCATGCCACTCCCGCCGTCATCAACCACTACGACTAGCATGCGGCATGGGCAGGGCGGCAAGACAAAGACTCAGAAGCCTTCGCCAGAGACAACTACCGACATAACTGCGGATACGATAGTCCGCAGGCAATCTCCCCAGGACCACCTGTCGGGTCCCAGGCCCCCCTTGTAAGCCACACGAGCCTTGGACTATAAAAGGCTCGGGTAGGCAACGTTAGC